>RJWT010020676.1:0-17876 GCA_004365215.1 Cuniculus paca | reverse complement strand
GTAATGGAGCATTCTGCCAACCAGCTACTTTACACTGAGCTGCAACATTAGCTCTTTTTAGATTTCCAGCTTATTGCCGACCCTGAAGATTCCCTACTTGCCAGCCCTACAATCCTGTGAGCCAACTCCTTAAAATAAATCTCTTTTTATCTGAAAGTATATTTTATTGGCAGCATCAATCTTTATAGCAGCATTCAACATAGGCATCAAGACATCAAGTAGTTTATGAATTTGCCATTACTTTTTATGGGGTATTAGAGAAGGTCAAGAAACTTCTTTGTTCCAATAGCATTTTAAATCAATGAATCGCTCTGGAATTTTGTTACCTAATAATATACGTTACTTTTTATTTTAGAATTTTAATATAACCTGAGGAAGATATGATTTCAGTCATGAGTACTTACTGTATTACAAAATGTATGTATTCATAAGATTCTTCTTTATTGGATAAGGCTACTAGAGTTGCTAAATTAAGAGTTTTATACCAGTGGATGGTAATATAAGAAGAAAAGAATAATAATACTTCATAATTAGTTAATGGACAAGTAGAAAAATGTTAAGGAATTTTCTTTAGCAGAAGGTATTTACTTTTTTAAATCAGATTTTATGGTGATCTTAATTCAAGATCAAGTCTAGCTTCTTTGACTAATTTAGTTGGGTAATATAATTGATCTGAGGCAAGAAAACTAAGACCAAGGCTACTGAAATAAGGCATAGGCTTTAATACTTGATGATTTGTCATCTATCTTGTGTTGGTGAGGTCATATTCTTTGAGCATGAATTGATATTTTCATGCTAACAAAAAGACCAGATTGTATAACTTAGACACTATTCTACAAGTCTTACAGGGTAACTCATTTGCATTCTTTGTGGGCATTGGGTTAGTTTAATATTGTTGACAAAGCAGGGTAAGGAGAATAGTTAATCTAATTTGGTAATCTTGTGTTTAACTTAGGATATATGAAATGTTTGATGATACTTCAATCTTAGATTAGTGGCAAATTTTATGTTAAATTTATTTCACACTTGGCATTAACCACACTTGATAGAGAATTGCTAATACGAATATAGCATTTTGTAACAGTAATCTCTTTGTTATAATATTTAACTGATATTTATGTAAATAGCAAGCTATTGGGCAGTGTCTACCAACCTATTTTTTGAAGTTAAGGGTTGAAAATGTTATCCACAATTTGGAATATGGTTAAACACAGAACTCTATGATTTATCAGGACTTGAAATATTAGTCATGGGAGCCATAGTTAGAGACTATTTGACATTCTTTGTGTAGAGAATTTTCTATGATAGTATTATTAATTCATTTAATATTGTTTATTATAGATTTATTATAGATTTAACTTCTTTGACAAGCATGGGAAGTAGGAATTGTGATTCTTATTTTGTGTATGAAGAAGCTAAAACCAGTAGAGGTTTGAATGTCAAATCCAAAGTCACATAGCTAACAAGGATCAGGGTCACAACTTCTTTCTGGGTCTTCTGTTTTCTTCACAATATGTGGAAGAAACAGGTAGATGATATAGATGAGAGAAGCAGCAACAGCAAACACAAAAATATTTCAAATGTATATATTTAACTGCAATAAGAACATCTGCAAACATGTGATGATAAATGGTAACAAATAAACCAATTAGAACAAGGATCAGAAGTGACACATATAAAAGTATGAAAGATTAGATTTACCTGAGATTCTGGTATTTGTATAAAACAAATAATATTTATTTAATAATCTTTCCATCTTTTTTCTATGCTCAAAGAAATTTAATCATACAAAGAAGAATCATGAATCCTGGGACAGTCTCAGGTCATTAAGTATGTTTGTGTATGTGAGTTATAATACATGATTGCTTTTCTATTGGATAGTTCTAGCACAATTTAAATTGTGAGTCATCTTTCTATAGACACACAAATTGACTATGACTTTTAATTGAAATATACTGCAATAAATATTCATTTATCTATGCATTTTATTACTGTTGCTACAGAGTATATAAATCATTAATATTTTGATTCAGATTGACAACATGACCTCCAGAATTCTCTAAATATTTGTTCTGAATTATCATTTCCAGGAAGAAGCAACTTAATAAACTAATGCCTCAGATGGTTAAGAGCAGCTTGGCTCATTCAGAGGCATTTTCAGTTTTAAGAAAGACACTTGGAAAATAGAATACATTAATTTAAAAGGAAAGAAATCTTAAAGAAAAGATTTGTAAGGAATCCTTCTAAAGGACCAAAAGAAAAGCCACTATTTATGGCACTCAGTTAAGAACCTTTATGTGTGCTGAGAAACATAGATTTCAAAATTGAACACATTAGCTAATCATTTCTTTCTAACTTGTCTGCTAGCATGAAGAAATTTGTTAGGACCTTTGATTACTGGCTCATGTTAATTGTTGGATAATAAAAGGATGCAAAATGATTCAGTCCCTTAACATACATAGAATCCTTTTAGAAACAATATTTACATATTTAGTCTTTTAACTCTCCCTTAATATAATACTTACCTAATCTGAAACCTCTTTATTAGCCCCAGGGGGATATCTAAAAATCATCCATAACTATGAAGTAAATAAAAATAAAGAAAATTAAGAGAATCCTCTTTTATAGAGTGACAGGGCAAAAGGGCAGAAGGAGTTGGCAAAGAAAAACAAAATGGTTTCATTGGAAGGAAGATTACAGGAAAGAGAATGAAAAATTGGAATTTGACTCTCTGATCACTATAATTATCAGTAATGGTCAATTGTAATTATTACAATTTAGAAAAATGAAGGAATCTGGCTGGCACTCAGGCATTTAATTACCATGTTATGACTACACCACTTGGAAAGCTTTCATTTGCATTCACAGAGATGAATAATTTCTTTTTGATTTAATGAGAAGAAAGTAAACTTCCTCTGTTTCACTTTATATCTTACAATCTGCTGGGGAAATTTCTCATTCATATTCCTTTTATGCAAATGATCTGCATTATGATCACAGAAGTATAGCAACTTTTTCTTCCTTTTGTTGTAATTTCTGCTCTGTGGAGAGAAGCATGTAGTCTTCAGTGGCATACTCCTCACTGCTGAACAACAAAATGTAGCTGCAAAGTGCTCTCCAAAAGTAGGGCAACACATTGGTAAAGTATAGCAATATTTCTGTTTGCATTTCCAGGATATTTGATAGTTTCACTGATAGCAGTATTCACATTCTTGATGTCACAGCTGCCCTGTGAAAGAGTACATATTCCTACTCTTCAGCTGAGAAATCTTAGTCAGAAAATTGAATTTTTTTTTCTATTTTAAAAAAATTTCTCATTTTGTCTTTCCTAATCCAGTGTTCCTTATATATAATATGAGGCAAGGGTCTAAATTTAATCTCTTGGAAAGTATTTATTATGCCAGTCCTTGTTGTAACCAAAATGAATGTATTGTCAGTTTAAATATCATATAGAACAAGTCTTCCTGTAATGTATTGGTGCACATTATATAGAAGGACATCTAAGAATAGTGTAAGACTTTAATAATTCAATAAATAAATGGTTAAGAGGTAGAAAGTAGTAATTCCCAGGGGAAGAACTGCCACAATCTCAACAGCAGTCAAGAAATGTGAGTTAGAATCTGTTGTGAGGCTGATTTTTACATACCAATGAATAAAAAGTAAGGATTAAAAAGAGAAGGAAACCCCACTCAGATGATTAAATGTATCTCTATGACCAGAGAATAAATTGTGGAAATGTATACATTACAACTTGGAGAAATGGAATTTCCTCAATAAATTAGAATAAAAATGGAGATGAAATTATTAACTTCTTCAATATTTTTAACTGTTAAAATCTACATATTATTTTTACAACTAAAAATTGTGTGCAGTAAAAATTAGAGTGAATGCACTGGAGAACTCCTAAAAGAATTCACAAATGTTATCAGGTTAGAATAAAAATGTTACCATGTCTTTAGTTTGTCTTCAAATCAGACACTAAAATAAAGATTTGTTTGGGAAGTAATGCTAAAAATTCATATACAGGAACTGAAAAAATGAAACAGGGGTGGGAAGGTAGTGAGCTAAAGGTATGTAATCAAGTCTTTGCCCGTAGGATTATCACATAGTGGGTATTTATGTACCAACCATGGACATAAGAATTTCTGAGAGAATACATTAGCTGATTGAATAAAACAGTTCAAATAAATATATTCCTTCACTTTAGAGTTCTGTCTGCAATGTCTTCAACTTTCAAAATTAGGTTTTTGTGTCTGTACTGGCATGCATGTTTTCTCTAATTAAAGTGAAATTTAACTGATATTTATTGAGTTTTGTTATCTTTTTACTAGGGACAGTATCCACTACATCTTGAAACTTTAAATACCTTTATCATTTAAAAATTCTTTCCTTTTCTATTTCTTCAAGAAGGACCATATGCATTTGAAAGTTACGAAATTTTCCTGAATATATTTTTAGGAGTAAAATCTCATTTAAATTTCAGTGGCTTTGTTGCTGAATGGAGGAGATTTTTAGACTGATCTATGTGACCAAGCTTTCCAGGCAGTTGCCATATTCTTTGCGGGCCAAAATGCCTGAGCCACAGTGGGAAGGATTTGGGTTCTATCCTAGGTACAAGGAAAAAAACCAGCAACAAGGTAATTTCTCTCTTCTGTCTTCTGTACTCGTTTGTTTAGAAGCTTTCATTGCTTTCTTTTTCATGGCAATCAATAGAGGTTTTATTGTATCCAATAGGTTGTTACTTCCTTCCATTTGTATAAAGACCGACAAGATATATTTTTGTTAGTCATCATAACAGAGTTTCCAAAAAATATGGCAAGTGGAAGTGATTAAAAAAGAGGTTAGGGTTCAAAAACAATTTGTTTTTAAAATCTAGGAAATGGCTAGAAAAAAGTTATCTATCCAGTACACTGGTCGTCTCACTAAGTCAAAATAATTAGAACTTTTTTCCCTTCCACAGCTCTAGCAGAATAAAAATATCACAAATCTCTTAGGCATTCTAAATTGTAAATTTTGGTTTTATAAATGAATATGCAAATGGTAAGATTGTCAGAAAAAGACCTAAAGTGGAAGTAATAGTAATACAGGATCATGTGACGTATCCATTGCTGGTAACCTTTGATTTTAGGAGGAAGAAAATTAAAGTTCTTTTTAATTCAATTTATGTTCATATTTGCACTAATTACGTACTCTGATGGTGTAGTTCTGTTATCTAATCCATTCCCCCACGACAGGTAAACAAGCCCATGTGAGCCGAAGTGAAACTCCACCTTTCCAGTGTTCACTTTAATCTGCATCAATATTTTAGGTAGGTTAATGGCCAAGCAGTTATCTTGCTGTGCAGTTCTGTAAATAGCCAGACCAGGCCCTCTACCTGAAAGAGACTTTGAATCAGTGCTCTTTGATATGGCAAGAATTCAGCTCAGCCTAACATAAGCAGAAGTAAATAAATAAGCATTATTTATTCACTCTAATAATAGTAAAGGAAGTCTAGAGAAGACCCAGGTCTCCTCAGATGGATCTGGAGATACAAATGAGAAGGGTATAGTTTGTGGAGTTGATCATTTAACTCCTTCCTTCCCTTCTTTATTTCTCCCTGCCACCCATCTCCCTTAGCTCTCTTTTCTCTGGACCTCTCTCTCTGTGGAAGAGTCAAGGTCTGTCCTTGTCTGGCTCAAGGGTCAGTCCTACAGCTGTTGATTCACACCTAGTCAGAAGATCTCTTACACTCTTGGCTTCCTGCTGGAGTCAGTTAATGGGTTCCTCACCAGTGGGTCAGAGCACAGGGAGACTGAGTTTGTGTTACCCTGGCTTGCTGGCTGCAGTTCAACTCAAGACTGCACTCCATTGCTGTAGTCATTTGCTTTTCTTCACAAGTGGAGTGTAAATATATTGATGTAACATCCTTTTTTTTAATCTCAGAAAAATATTTGTTAAGTGGAATTTTGAAATAACTGTGGGATAATATGATGACTTTGTCATTTGCATGATTTACGTATGTTTCAAAGATGATGTCTTTTGGTTTCAGTGTCTTGATCTCACTTAAAAGCACAATGATAATATTTTTTACGTTTGAAAATGTGCTAAAGTTAGCAACTTCCTAATGAAATGGTTACTAACCTGCTAATGAGGAGAATGGAAAATACAAACTAAATGTAGATTTTTGCAAAGGCAGAAGAATTTATTAATTAACCCTGCCCTCTGTCCCCCAAAGAATTATAATATCAGTGCCTTTCTTTTTGTGCCTTAAATTGTCCTGGATTTTTGGAGCTAGTAAGGAAAACTCACTGTGCTGAACCAAGAAATAAAGAGTCACTTAGGTATAGAAGGATGCCTTTTCAAAAAATAAAGCAGTATATGAATTTCACACTATTAATTTGTAATGTTTGGACCAAAATAAAAGTGAAAAGCAGGTGGGAGACATAGAAGAGAAGTAAGAAAATTCAGAAGAAACAATCTTGAGCCACTTACAAGCCTCTTAGTTTGCTATTTTTAAAGCTGTCATTACTATTATGCAAATAAAAACACATAACAAACCTTAGTACATCAATGCTCAATCTAAGAATTTAACCATTACCAATACACTTGAATGCATTGATTTATTTCTCATCAATCTCCTTTTTCCATCTATAGTACCTTCAGTAGTATTTATGCTTTAATTTTACTCTGTTTAGTTTTCGATGCTTTTTTAAAGAATTGAAACATTTAATAGACAGAGATAATGTGTGTTCAAGGTGTAAAATGTGATGATTTGATATGTTGCATTTTATTATCAATAAACTTTGTGTCACTATTTAAGAATTTTAAAAATAACTGTGGTGTATAAATTTCTGTTTTGAAGTCTCTTGCATGACTTTTGTGAACTTTACGTGATGTTTTGTATCTACTTGCTATTATAACCATGTATTTTTCTAAATCATGCATTTTTCCCATTTTATCAAAACAAACTTAATTATCTTTGAATTTAAGTATTGTGATATTTTATATCCAGTAAACTTGCCAAAGTCTGTTATTATTGTTTTGTGTTTTATGTATACATAGTTAAATCTGTTACGAAAACAATTTTGTTCTTTATTCTTTAGTCATTCTGCCTTTTATATTATATATTTATAATGTTGGATCAGAGGGCAAGGAAATATCTGGTCTTTCTCCCCACAGAAGAAAATAATCTAAAATACCAGCATTAAAAGTACTTGCTATCGTTTTTATTAAGCTATTGATTCTTAGATTAAGGAAGTTTTCTTGCATTTACCAATTGATATCAATTGCATACAGATACCTTTTGAAGTTTATTCAGTGCCATTCTTACTGAGATATTAATTTGATTTTTCTTTCTTATTTTTAAAATATATTAAATTACCTTAATTACAATTGCTTGGCAAGACTAATTTAACATTATATATCATGGCTTTATGTCTCCAGACTTAGTTTTTCTATTCATCTGCACTTTTACAGACATATGAGTTTTATTGTCCTGTAGTTTTCTAATTTTGTAGCCTATTTTTAAATATTGAGATAATGGAATCAAAAGCAGATCTAGGCTGCCCAACCCTATGCATTTACAAGAAAGTCATATTTTTAGGAGTGCTCTTGGCCAGCACATGAGAAGTGAACAATGAGACCTGGGAGTATTTTGCTTATAAAAATGTTTTGTATGTCTAAGGTTTTGGGCTACTTGATGATAGTCTGAGCAGACAGTTTATGCTAACAGTAAAATTTGTGATAAGAGCTTACTTTTGACCTGGAGTGCTGTGGTCTGAGTATCTAAGGCAATTGATGCAAGGGGTGCATGACTCACTTAGAGATCCTAATAAAGAGCCTGGATGCCAAGGCTCTTTAGACTTACCCAGTTGGCAACACATTGCTTGTGTTGTTATATACCATTGCGGGGAGAATGAAGTGCATTGGTGAAGTCTCTGAGAGTGGCTATCTGGAAGTTTCCACTAGGTTTTCCCTCAAATTCATTCCATGTCCCCTTTCTGTTTACTGAAGTCAGTAAACCTCATTCTGAATCCAACTATTGTAATAATCCATAACCATCAGGGCAGCAGCTTTTCTGAGTTCTGTCAATATTTCTAGGTAATCGTTGAGCCTTAGTATGGTCTTCAAAATTCCTGACACAGTTGTGTTCAGAAGTGGAATGAATTGGAATGACATGGACTCACTGGAACATGGTGACAACATTATTTAGGAAAAGAGACAATGTTGGGATAGGGATGAAGAACTTGATGCCTGGATTGCCACCAAGTCACCCAGGGTGTGGACAGCAGTGTGCTACAAGTGTAAAGATCACCAATGGAATATAGAAATGATAGACTGACTTCCTCCCTGGATATCTAAAAAATGCAATTAAGGATAGGAAGCTAAATATATAATCTCTTGGTTATTTTAATCTGTGATAGCTAAAGTAAGAAAATAAAGGGATGGGCTCAAGCATTGCATCAAGCCCAGATTCTGGTCTGTTTGTTGTACGACTACCAGTTCCATCAGTTTCAGGGCTATTACCAATGAGAAAACTTATGCTGTTAAAAACAGATAATACTGGCCAGGGATATAATTAGCGGTACAGTGCCTGCCTGGCAAGTGCAAGGTCCTGAGTTTGATTCCCAGTACCAAAAAAATCCAGATAATACTTTTAGGATCTAGAATTACCAGATGTGGAGGGGTGTGTGTGTGTGTGTGTGTGTGTGTGTGTGTGTGTTTGTGTGTTTGCAACATTAAGAAACCAATGAAACCATGGTATATGTTGTGAAGGAGTTATTTGTCTTATGGATTAATATAACCAGTTTCCTGAAGAACCTTTACCATGACAGGTGTGATGTGTGAAAGTGACTAACTGAAACAGTCTCCATGGTTTTGAATGCTCAGAATGAAGCAGCACCTTTAGTTTGATGATGGAGACATAGCATACTGTTGAGTCACCAGAGTGGTCACATATTTTCCAAATACATAACAGGTTCTTTTTAAAGAGACAGCTAGGCAAAAGACACTACAAAGTTTATTCTGAGAAAAGGAGTTGTCCCTTACCTTCTTTAAATGATAGGTGGAATTCTCTAGATGAAGGGCTGATATTTGCAAAGAATGTTGTATTAACTTTACGGTAATCGGATTTCATCCATTTGATATTCCTCTTAACCAAGTCAGGATAAATGCTGTAATAATGGGTCCTCTTTTGTAGCACTCCATGTGACCTGTTGCAAAATCAAGCAAAGACTCTAGAAGACATTAGATAGGCTGTCTCAGCTTCCTCTTATGGAACATAAAGATACTAAGAAATGATTTATAAGAGAATGGGGGAAACAAAGGGAATAGTAAAGAGAAATCCTGAAATTGTTATTAAAGAATGTGAGAATAAAATAGACACTAATGGGACATTAGTGAACAAAATTCTTTGAAGGTTTTCTGGGCAGATGGGAGCCAACATTGGTCCATTCACCAACTTGAAAGGACCCTAAACAAATCTTTATTTAGAATAAAAAGTCAGAAAGGAAAATGACAGTAACAAAGTTCATCTTCAAGGACTAGGGGTGATAGTCTGGCAAATTATTAAAGGTGAAAATTGATGAAGCTAGTGTGTCTGCCTTGACTTTTGCATGGGATCCATGGCTATGTGCACAGGAACAGGTAAAATGAACAAAAGGTGATAAAGGACCTTTCTGGAGATCCTCAACAGAGACTGCAATGTACTATTATTCCATCACCTGTTGTGAAGTCCTAACAGGGGCTAGTGTCATAATGGAGTATACATAGATGCATTGTTTCATGGAATTAAAGTAAAACTTTGGAGGAAAATTGCAACATTTAAATAGATTTTACATAAAGTAGTTATGTCTTTAACAGGATATGTGCATTGTAAGTTTATCATTCACATGATATTAGCTGGACTACCTAAATAAGAATTTATAAAATGTTCTACAGTTGTTAATTTGAAAGAATACCAAATAACTGGTAGACACAGATGTTATCACACTAAGTAATAGAATGTTAGTTAGTTAAGATTGGAATTATGGAAAGATGTAGGAGTACTGAAAGGGCATGCCATGTTCATGAATTGGAAGGATTAATATTGTTAGTTCTGTTAGTAATTAGACTGGCATTCTACACAAAGCAGTCTAGAAAGTCAACACCTTCATTATCAAAATTCCAATGACTTTTTTGACAGAAATAGGAAAAAAGTTTTTAAATTTTTATGGAACTGTAAAAAATCCTAAACTGCTAACCAGCTTAATGAGAAAAAAAGAAAGCTGAGTCACGCTTGCTTTCTGATTTCAAACTACGTTGCAAAAGGTACAGCAATCAAAAAATCCAGCATACTACTAGAGAAGTAACAAGCCTAGAGTAATAAAACAGAATAGATATTTCAGAAATAAACCTGTATATATAAGGTCAGCTGATCTTTGCAAAGAGTGCCAAGAAGACATAACATGAAAGATACTTTTCCATAAGCAAATATTGAGAAAACTGCATATCCATGTGCATAAGAATGATATTAATCCTTTATAACAAACATAAAACCCAACTCAACATATATTAAAAACTTTAACATAAGACCAGAAAGCATATTTCTAGAAGAAACTATAGGGCAAAAGCTTTGAAGCATTGACCTTGGCAATGTTTTCTTGGACATAACATCAAAGCAGAGGAACAAAATTGAAAATAGTTCAAAAACCTTTCAGCAAACTAATAAGCTTCTGCACAACAAAGAATCAATAGTTCAGAGGCAACATACAGAATTATAGAAAATATTTTCAAATTGTATATGTGATAAAAGGTTAATATTCAAAATATACAAGCAACTCCTATAACTCAATTGTAAAAAAAGAATCCAAATAACTCAATATAGAAATAGACTAACTGAATATAGATATTTCCCAAAGGAAGACACACAAATGACTAACAAGTTTGACATCAATAGCTATCAGGGAAGTGCAGATGAAAGCCCCAATGAGATTCCATCTCATGCCTGTTAGGATGACTTTCATTTAAAAAAAGGAAATAAATGCTGATGAGGATGCAGAGGCAAGGGGATCCTTGTATATGATGTTGGTTTTAGTGTAAATTAATACAATCTGTGTGAAAGACAGTATGGCCATCACTCAGAAATTTAAAAATAGAATGACATTTTTGGTTTCTTATTGTCTGATTTGAAGGCCTGTAATGGTTTAACTCTTTTGTTTTATCTGGTTTTATATTATTTTGTTTTGTTTGAGATTATTGTGTGTGAATGTATGAACAACCATTTCGAAGAAAATAAGAGACACTAGGGTAGCCATTGTTAATCTCCTATTGTTATGTTTTGAAGACCTGTATTGCTTGCAGTGTTCTGTTCTGAAATGCTTTGTTGTGTTTAGCTCTGTTCTGTTTTGTTTTGTTCTCTTTAAAATAAAAAAAATAGAATGACGTACTATTTTCCAATGTAATTAAAATCAGAATTTTGAAGCATTCTTCTGTTCACTGATGCATTATTTTACATTTGCCCAGACATCAAAACAAATTTAAAAATACCTAAATGGATGAATGAATAAAGAAAATTGGTACATATCTGGGCATAATGAGTACTATCAGTCTTAAAAAAGAAGGAAATTATTTTCATTTACAACAGTGCAGGTAAAACTGGAGGATATTAGTAAAATAAACCATACACAGAAGGACAAATATTCTGTAATATCATTTATATTATAAATGCAAAATAGTTAAATTAATAAAAGCAGAGACTGGAGTGAAAAAAGGAGGTATTGGTCAATGGGTACAAACTTCAATTGTACAAGATAAGACTTAGAGATCTACTGTATAGTATAGTGCCTGTACTTAATACTGAACTGTGTGCTTAAAACTTTGATAAGAGAATAGATGTCAAGGGTTTCAATCACACACAATAATAATAAGAATACAGTAGAGAAAAATTTTGGAAATGAAGGATTGATTTATAGCATAGTTGTCGTGATGGTTGCATGGTTGTATATTTATCTCCAAACCAATGAAAGCATATACATTAATCATGTCTGTCAAAACATTTTTAAAGTTTGAGCACTAGAGTCAAATTATCTGTAAAATTGCTCTTTTATTTTTTATTCAAATATTTATAAATGTATCACTTCCTATGCATCTCATGTTTTCTACATGTAGTATTTTTCTTCATGTGAAATTTCCTAAGAGTAATATTTCTGCTATGGGCAATTTTTAAAAGTATTTGGCTTATATTAAGCATTGTGTCTTTACTTTTCTGTGTTTTTGAAAGACAGTTCATTGAATTTGGACTTCTGGATTGAGAGTATCTGAGAACACATTTAAAATGTGTTCCATTATATTTTGGCCTTCATTTTTACCCTGAAGAAAATCATCTGCCAGTTTAATTGCTATTTCCTTTGAAGGTAGTCCATTTCTCTGGTGGTTTTTAATATTATCTTTGTCTTTAGTTTCTTTTAAATGTGACTTAATTGTAGATGTAAAAAGAAAATTCTGGAGTTTTTGATCTGAGATTTTACATCTTTTATTTATTCTGAGAAATTTTAGTTTTTAGGTTTTTAAAACATATTTCTCTCTCATTCTCTCAATTATTATTGTCTGGAACTTGAATAGAATTAAGATATACTTTCTTGTTCTGACCTTTATGTTGCTTAACCTTCATTTCATGTGTCCCATTTTTTTCCCTCTTTGTTTTATATTCCAAGTAACCTGTTCAGATATTTTTTCTAGATTTTTAATGTGAGTTTTTGTTTTTTTCTAACCTACAATTTTACGTAGAGGTAAAAATCTATTAGATGCTTGCATTTCTAAAGATTCTTTTTAGTTCATTTAAAAGTGCATTTACTTCTTTATAGTTTCTGAAATCTCTGGTATATTAAAACATTGTATATATTTATTTTATTATCTAGACATTCTAAGATCTTGTGTTCTCTTAATTTTGATGTTTGTCTATTTTCTCCACTGATTCTAACAACGCTTGTATCATTTTCACTGTGAGTTCATATTTCTTGAAGATAAAATGATGCATTACTTGGTAGTGTTTCTTGGAAGTCTGGGTTATATTACAAACTTTATGTAAGGTTTATTTTTGCTTCAGAAAATGTCTGAAGAGGCTCGCAACTGAAGTTAACTTTAAAATTCACTTTTTACCTTGAAGTTTTTCATATTCCAATGTGGCTTTAGGCCACAAACTTTCAAACTCATGAGGGAGTTCACTTGTAGTTATAGTTTCATCAGAAAATTTCTTCCTTTAACAACTGCTAAATTTGAGAATGGGAAATTTTCTTGTTTACTGTTACATGGTAGGATTTTTTCTATTTCATATTTACACTGTCAAGATAGCACCTGAATTAACATTTTGTTGGGGGTTTCCATTAGATTATCAACATTGGTAAGAACCTGAGTTTCTTTCCTGGTTCTCATTCACTTTTAAAACATACACTTGAGATAAAAATTCACATTAATCAGGATTATGACATATAACATAGAGTGAAACTCAGCATTAGAGATGAATTTACTTGTCAGATTGAAGTTGTCAATTTTTTTTTGATTCTTGATCAGCTTTGTGTGGTTTTCAGCAGCTCAGTTATTCATTTCTCTCTTTTCTCTAATTTTGAAATTTTTAGCTGTTTCCATCACAATGAAATGATAAAAGATTGAGAAGACAGATAGTCTGGCTTAAATGTTATTACAAAGTATACATGCATTGAAACATTACATGGCATTCCTCAGGTATGTCAAATGTTTGCATTTTATATATGAGATAAAAATAAAATTTTTAGAAATTTTAATTTTTTTATTTTGATGTAGCTTGATTTTCATTTACTCAAAAGGAATCATATACCTTGTATGAAACTTTGACATTAAAGTATTTATTATACAGAAAAATGAAAATTAAATTATTATAAACCCATTAGAGTTTTGATGCTTTTTTATTCCAGTCACAAGTACATTTTTTTTTGTTTGTTTGTTTTGCAGCACCGGGGATTGAACTCACAACCTCACACTTGCCAGGCAGGTGCTTAGGCCACTGAGCTAAATCCCCGGCCCTTCCAATCACAAATACACATATGTACTCCTAATATAACACAGGTAACTTTGCATAGAGCATTTTGTACTATAAGTAAACTCTCTGCAGATATGTAACTCTGTATCATAACTTTTTACTATGAAAGTAACATACCTTGTGTCAAAAAACTTACAGAATACGGATAAAGTAAAGAGATAATAATTACAACCACTTGCTTATAGCAGCTGTTCTCATTTGATTTTTTCACAAATGCAAGTTTGTACTATACTTGTATATGCTCTCTTGTAGCTTAATTTTCTTAAAAACATATTGCAGATGCTTTTCCAAAAAACTCAGTGTACTTCTAGAATATTTTAAATGACTTACATTATCCCACTTTAAATTGGAATGTAATTGTAAAATAGCATATTTTGGATGGATGTCTTATAAAATTATTTATGTAATGTATACATTTCTGTTATGTAAATTAAATTTGGACATTTTAAAGTTTCCTATATTTTTACTATTTTGTAGAATTCTGTAATAATTCTCCATGCATACAAATATTCTACATAACTCAAGTTATTTCTTTTGAATAGATAGCTTTCAGTTATGAGAACTAAAAATAGAAATGTTTTTAATGATCTCTGATATTTATTGCCAACTTGCTGTCAGGAAAACTTAAACCAATGTCAATTATTTTTGTGGTAGGGGGTTGGGACAGAATCTCGCTATAGTGCAGGCTGACACTGAACTTGCTTATGCAGCCTAGGCTGACCTTGAACTCATGATGATCCTTCTGATTTAGCTTCCTGAATTCTGGGGTTACAGCTGTGCACCACCATACCTGGCACCCAAGTCAATTCTTCACAACATCTTTTTATTATTTCAGAATTTCCAAGTTTTATTTTCCTTTCATTAATCATGCTAAAAGAAACTATATGTTTCTTTATGTTAAAATAATGTTGAAGAGGTATTTCTTGTATTTTGGTTTCTTTATTATGCTAACTAGTTCCCGCATATTGAAAGGATGTCTACATTTCTTCTGCTATTTCAACAAAATTGCCTATTTTTCTACTTGGTTCTAGTGCTTTAATACTCATTTTGAGACCCTCCAGTGAATCATAATTACATTATATGTGTGCAATATTTTTAGCTTTTTTCCTCGTTTAAAAATTATCTAAATGGTGTCTGTAAGGTCAGTGCTTCTGGAGGTTGAGGTAAGATGATCACAAGTTTAAGTCTCATCTGTGCAATTTAGTAAAATCCTGTCTCAAAGATAAAATGAAAGAAGGAGTTCCTGGGAAATTAGCTCAGCAGCAGACACCCATAGATTTAATCCCCAGTATCTCTCCCCACCAACAACTAAATAATACTTCGGAATACAAAAGAGAAATGTCTCATTTCTTCTATTACATTTTGGCTAAGAAAGTTCTCTCCACCTTGTAGTGTTATCATTTTTCATTAAAAAAAATACAATCTAGCTGAAGTGTTTTTAACATATAAGATAAATGTAGATTTGGTTTTGTATGTTTTTTAGAAATTAATTAACCAAACCACTAGCCAAGGTATGATTGTACTTTTACATTTAATTGGTTTCCTTTTCTGGGGCCAGAAATGGGGAAGGAACACAGGGCCTAGCATATGCTAATGAATGCTCTATCAGGGAGTTATACCCTCAGCCCTAAACTCAGTGAGAATCATGAGAACTTATCTTTTATCTTAGTAAGAAAACTAAATGTGCAAAACTAAATGCGTAAAAATGAAAAATGTTTTCCTCTACTTATAGTTTGCATCATTCGTGTTTAAGTACAACATGGCTGCTCATTTTATTTTATATGTTTGCATCATTAAATAAATAACACAGATTTTATTTTGCCTAAGTATTGGCAAACTTTCCTTTTTCTCCTCTCATTTCTTCTTGGCCAGTTTTGCCAATTATAATATAGATTGCTTGGGGATGGAGGTATCTAAAAGGATTTTTATCTATGCACAGCTAATTCTAGCCACATATCTAATGTCAAAATAAAGTAATCAGCATACCTTGCCTCTTTTTCCAGTTTTCAAGCCTGTTTCAGGGAGCAAAATTACAGTCTCTTTTCTTCTGCAATGACAATCCTAGGGAGATAACGGAGTGTTCAATTAGCTGAGCTAATGGGGCAGCTCCCTGCTTAAACAGCAAGGATAATTCTGAAACTTTCATGCTTCCTGCTCAATTTCAGTTTCTGTGATAACATTTCCAAGTGCCCGAAGAATCCTCTTTATTTAGAGGCATTCTCTCTATACCTTATTAGTGGGTGATATTCCAGCTAAATCCCAAAGATATCAACTCTATTGGCAGAGAGAGGGACATTTAAATCTTACACACAGTACATTTTCTCAGCTCTTCTTACCTCTTCCATGAATCCATTCAAAGTTAGGGGAAGGCTGGCTGCCAATTCGGAGGAGATCTTGGCCACAGTCCCATGCTTTGTTTCAGACTTGCTGTCTTCCTGGACAGGAAGCTTTCAAAAATCTGAAGGAAGGAAGTTGTTTTGTCACTTTGCCTTATATATTCAGTGTTGACAGCAAGTGTGGTACTTAGCAGAAAATGAGGAATATAGATACATGAGTGAATTTAATGGGTAAAATTCATACTTTTAACTCAGCCAATGTGGAAGGAGCTTCAAAGTAGAACAGGGACCAGCACTGGGACCACTGGGTTTGCAGTAGCAGAACTATTTGAATCTGGCCATGGGTGTGATCACTCAGCTCGCCAAAATTATCATGTTTTCTTCAATTTTAAGCCTCAATGTCTTTATCTTTAATTCACATGGATAGTGTGAGGATAAAATGAGATATTTTACATATGGATATGTGAAAGTTTTTGTGAACTGAAAGTGTAGTACAAAGTAAAAGGATTTACTGTTAGTACTGATGAGAAGAGAGAATTTTGTGTGTATGTATTTTCTGGGAAGACTTATGGATTAAGAATGGGAGGAAGGTAAGAGAAAGAAAACAGGACATAGTAACAGACAGCCAGTTGTCTTGGAAGATGAGCCTCTGGACATGCCCTTCGGGATCTGGATACAATATTCAGAATTTTATTTGCTCTCCTCAAAAGAGGTACTATTTTCGTTATTTTCTCACTGAATGGATCAGTCTTCAGGAATACAAGATTTTAGGAGTAAATTCATCCATTCATCCATGCATCCACTATGTATTCATCATGTGATTATGTGCATTTGTGCCAGTTTTACATAATGTACTATGTCAAGCTATATACTTACAAAGATTTTAAAAGGTCTCCACTTGAAAGAGAAGTGATTACATGTACACATACATCATGAATTATATATATATATGACTATTATAAATTTATTTAAATAAATAAAATCTCAAAGGAACTGTAGATTCCAGATAAATAAAAATAAACATGGCCTACAAAACTGCTTTGAAAACTTCACTAAAATTTTGAAGGTGATTCTTTATCATTTTGAGAACTTCTTGACTAGTTTCTACTTTTTTTCCATTTTCAGGATATTAGCTTATAATTCTTATTTGAAAACTTCTGTAACTGCTTTACTTTCTCAAGCCAGAAGACAACAATTACCTTAAATAATTTCACTTAAGCATCTTCCAGTAAATGAGACTGAATTACCAGACTCAAACAAAACTGCTGAAATGGGACTAATGCAGGATATCTTTCCATATTTTTTATCATCTTTAATTTCTTTCATCAATATTTTATAGTCTTCAGTGTACAATTATTTCAATTCCTTGATTAAATATACTCTCAAACATTTTAATTTTTTACTTATTATTATAAATTATTTTCTAAATTTCTTTTCAGATAGTTCATTGTTAAGCACATAGAAACACTATGCTCTAATTTTGAGACATTACTGAATTTATCAGATTC
>RJWT010020675.1:0-17895 GCA_004365215.1 Cuniculus paca | reverse complement strand
ATCTAGCATTTGTGATTGACTCGTTGTGTAGTGCTGAGATTGGTGGTGTGAGTTCAGCACCACCCAGGGGGGGAGCTGACACAATGTAAAGTTGGAATGGGGGCGTTTTTCCCTCTTTGGGGAGGTTTGCTCTTGCCGCTTGCAGCCACCATGAACAGCTACCCTTCAATCACGCCACCCTCCCTGCCTTGGAACCAGCTGAGTACGGACTGAAACCCCCAAAACTGTAAGCTAAATAAACCTCTCATTCCTTCACTTTGGGTGTCAGATATTTTGTCTCAACAACGAGAGAAAAAGTAACCAAGACAATCAGATATAGCAAAATCAGACCAAAACAAGCCAGAATAAAACCAATCAAAATAGAATATTGAGTAAAGCAAAAAGAAATTAATAAGGACAAACCAAACAGTGAGAACAATATTAGACTTCAAAAACAAGATAGGAAAAATCCCCCATATTTGCTGCATTGCATACTGTTATCCTCCCTATAGATGCCCAGATTGCTGGCCCCAGGCCTGTAAATTCAACCAAACACTACAAGCCTTCAGTTGCTTTTTGTACCTCAGTTGCTATCAGTTCAGGCTGACCTCCAAAGCAGCTGATGACTTACGAGGTGAGGGGGTTCGGTGATTCTCAGCCTATGCACCAGTAGGCTCACAGGAGGTGCTGACTTTTCCCTTCCTGGGCCCTTCATGATCTGCACGGCTTACCAGAAAGGCTGGCTAGTTGGCTTGTTGATCAGCTCCTCCCAGTCCCAGCATGGCTGATTCTTGGGAGTCACTATCTGACTTTTCTCTTCCTGGGTCCCACATGGTCTGCCCACTTTTTTCTTTTACCAAAGAGTACTGATGATAAACTTTTGATCAGACACTATGTTAGACCTTAGCATGTTTTTAGAAGGCTTCTATTTTGATCAATGATATGGCTTAGAATGTCAGCGAAACATATTGACAGGCAAGTGCAGCATCCTAGGGAGAACAGCCCACTGTTCAGCAAAAGCTTACTACAGTGGGAAGTAGCTAAAATGTCCTTGCCAATTAATACTCCTTCTTGGTTTCATTTACTTAGTTCTTAGAAACCAACAGCTTCTTTTGTGACCATGATCTGTAGTCCATCACTATGGATGTTGCCTCTAATTCGGCCACAAAGAGTTGGATTGAACCAATTTTTGTGCTCCTTGCGGTAGATTCAACCTCAGCAGAAATTTTTATAGTATCTGGGAAGTGACACAGACATTTTTGTTCTCAAACTAGGATACAACTATAATATGTAACAGTCACCTCATGCAAGAATGATACACCATGTTGCCTTGTTCTTGTACTTTACAGCCTCCAGAACTGTGAGAAATAAATTAGCAAGTTTAATGTATTCTGTTACAGCAACAGAAAATGGATTAAAACACTCTTCTATTATTAACTGTATTAATGCATGTTTTCTTATTTTAAAAAAATTGTCTTTATCATTACCAATAGAACCAGGATATTTTAGCTAATATCCATGACTTATTATAAGCATAAGTCTCACGATAAAGTTCAGAAAGAAATGTAATCTGTATTTTACCTATAATTTATTAATTTGAAATGCCAGAAAACTCTTTTCTTATATTTAGCTTTCCTGTTGCTGTGCCAAATATGTGACACTCACAGTTTTAAAAAGATAAGATTTACTTGGTTCATTGTTTTTCAGAAAGTTTAATCCATGTAGGTGTGCTCCACAGCAGGACCATCGTGGTGGAAGGGTATGGCAGTGGAGCAAGTGTTTAGTTCATGTTGCCCAAAAGTAGTTCAAAGAAACAACAGGACCAGAGGAAAAGGGTTCAGGAACCATATATTATATATTACCCAAGATCACACGTCCATGACCCATCCAAATAGATCCCGAAGTATGATTTACTAATCCTCTGCAAGGCTGCACAGCCAATCAAATTGACAATTAAGTTTAGCCAATGCAGATTCATCCTAGGTATTCCAAAGTGACATGGAAATAGTTTTTCAATATCCACAGAGAATTCCCTAGCTTGTCTTACCAAGAAAATGTCAAACAAAAAAAAGGTAGTCTAGCCATGTGTACTATTTGACCTACCATCAAAGCAAAGATGGAGAAGTAGAGAGAAGATCCAAGGACAAGAATGCATTTTCCAGTTTATGGCCCCCCAGTGGGCCACCTCCTAACCAGGACCCACCTCCCCAAAGCCCATTCAGCTATGAACGCATCAGTGAAGTAGAGTACTATGCCCTCATGATCCAATAATCTCTTGAGAACTCTACCTATGAACATGATACTCTGGGGACATTTTAGATTGGAACTATAACAGTGAGACTAGAAATAAAGGTGATACTGTTATATGCCACAGAGTGATGGATATACATAGGCAGAATTTTGCCAACACATGGAAAACAGCAAAACTAGTTTGGAAATTCCAAAGTAGAACATCATGTGTAGAATAGGACACCAAAAATAATAGATGTCAGTATATTTACTTGATTAAATTAAAACAAGTATACTAGAAAGGAGTAGAGCAGAGAAGAAGATAATGACAATGGATTCTATAATGTTAACATAAGTAATGAATAGCATGAAAAGCAAGAATAATGCAGTCTTCAAACCTTCAAGCAAAGGACAAAGCAAAATTTAGAAGTTGTCTGAAAAGATGATGTGACAATGAATTTGAACTACATGATAAGGAATGTTTCTCAGACAAGAATAGTACATAGAATTGAAAATGTACATGCTTACCATTATAGCTTGAGTCACATATTTATTTCATGACATTTCCTAAGCAGTATAGCTCAAAATGAAACCAAACGAACAACAACAACAAAAACAAAACATACAGACTAGTGTTAGATCAAAAGTTAATTGGAAAAAAAATTAATGAACTCTGTTTCACTTTTTTTAATGTGACTTTCACTTTTCTGGCCTGAGCCATCTTCTGTCTATACAGAGAATATTATTTTTTGCAGGAGAAATTAAAAGAAAAAGACTATATTAAAATTAAATTTTTGAAGCAGAATTATTCAGTAAGGTTATGATACTCTTGTAAGACAGCGTATTGTGTTAAGGTTTTTCACTTCCAAATGTCCTGTGACCTCCTTGCCTTCTTTAGCATATGAAAACCTAAAATTGGAATTTCCAGCTCTTCATGCAAATGGAACTTCTGTAGAAGAACTGGTACCTCTTCCACTTAGATCTAAAACCTAGAATTCATAGAATTTGCTGCTTGATAGTAGGAAAATAACACAAAGAAACTGAAAGAAAAGGTTGTGTATGTTCTAGCCTGAGAATTGATGAGAAGAGTAGGAGAATGAAAAGTGATATCACTAATTACCCCTCCTTGTGATTTGGACCCAAGAGATTGCTAGCAATGAGATGAACAAAGGATATGACTATCTATGAAAGACACTGCATGAATCCTAGGACTTACAGTTCCCTCTGATATCCCAAGTTATATAAATCTCTCCTATTGGCTCCTGTACCTCATACAAGGGAAAGAGAATCAAACAGAATATTTGATCACTACATGAAAGGACTGATTCTAACATTGCAGTTGAAAAATTTAAATGGATTAGACACTCAGTTATATTTCTTCCTGCCAGAGATCAAATTAACTTAAAATTAATGAATTATATTTTTATTTACAAATGTGAGTATAGTGTGAGCTAAATTTTATGACCTAGTTTCTATTGTAATTAAAATTATAAAAAAGACACATCCAAGACATATGATTAAGAAACACAACTGAGAATGTAATTTGTTAAATAAATAGTTTTCTGAAGATCAGCGGTAGATACTTTATTGTACTAACATTTTAATGAAGATGATTATATTTACATTGTACTTTATATTGAGAGTGCCAAGATATTTACCCACTTTAGTTAATAATTTTCCTCATATTAAATATGAAGAAGAAACACTGACACCTAGTCATGCACAAAAATGCATTTTTCCTGCCAGAGAGTGTTTTTTTTTTAAATCTTCAGATTTGTTAGATATTCTTTAATACTTTTCACAGCTTTTTTTTTTCATGTTTGATCATTTTGTAAATGATTTGCAAATTGGAGGATTCTGTCTGCTTACACTGCAATGTATCATGGGTTTGAGTGGGAGGGTTTTTAGCAGAGAGCCTTTTGTTCTCTTGGTGTGGTTTATGGATTGAAATAGAAAAGGAATCTGCTATCTAGACCAATTTCTAATTTCTTTGTTGCTTCAACATTTGATTTGAGTGGTGGCAGAAGATATTAGCTATGTTGTATCCAGTCTTTTCCTTCATGTAGTTATTTTGAAACTTAATTACTTGAAAACCTAACATGTATTTGTACAGGGATGTTTCCTGGGAACTGTGCACATGTAGACAGGAAAAGTTCAGACTTGGCCAGCTCAGGCATGTGACTCCTTGTGAGAGTCACTGAACTTGATCCCCTGACCCATGTCGTTAGGTGCATGGTATCCCATCTGCTTTATAGGCTATCAGACGCATTGCTAAAAGCTTTTACTGCTCTGCTGAATTCCTGGCTATCTAGCATCATCAGAACTTTTCTACTTTTTCTAGGGGAAAGATGATTTAGCTAAGAGACACATTCCCTTCTAAGCAAGGAGTGAAACAGAACTGGATTCATAAATACAAAATATTGCCTACATTCCAACGGGGCAGAGTGCTTATCTATTGGGTGAACTTTTATGTGTGAAACTGCACTACATGCTCTCCAACTTCAGAGACAGGAAAATTTCTGATCTCTGATTTCCCGCTAATATAGCTGTGATCACCCACTTGGAGTCTTGTGATCTCTCCACTATACTGTGAGTTACACAATGACAAAGACTTCCCCATTCATGTTTAAATCTTCAGCCCCAGCCTTAGTATAAGCATCAGTCATCCAATAAATATTTTATGAATAATTATAAAATAATTATAAAAATGCAACAATTATAGCTTGTATTTTCATAGTCATCTCTTCATTCTTGGAAGCTTACAATAAAGCAAAGGGTTCACTTTGTTTCTCTAGTCCTGTATATTCTTTCTTTATTTTATTATTTTTGTCTATCCTAATTTAAAACGAATAAGATAGAATAATGAGCATATTGAACATATTGACAGATGCAAAACTATCACTATTTTCGTATAATTATTTCAATTGCTGTTTTTCTTTTGTGTGTCTGTCAGTGTTTTAACCAAGCTCTATGTCATATGTAATTTCTTTTATAATATTTAGAATAAATATCTACACATAAATAACAACTCTTTATTATATCATCATAATGGTATTTTCACACCAAACAAAATTAAAAATAATAGTTTCTTATAATTTAATACTAGTCTAGTTTCAAATTCTCCTGCTGATAAGATAAAAAAAGATCATTATACAGTTGGATCATTTAGGTCAGATTCTAAAGAATATCCATGTACTATATATAATTTCTATGGATCTCAAGTTCTTTTTAATCAAAACATATTCACCTACCTTGTCATAATTTTCATGCAATAAACTTAAAGAAATTGAATCGATTGTATTAGAAAATGCCCTGTATTCTAAACACTCAATGTTCACATAGTGTAGTGATAAGAAGTTAGATGCAAATACTTATTACATTCAAGTTCAAATATTTGAGGCACAGAGAAAGAATACTTTATGGCTGGTGTGAACATCATATGACAACACATGACATCACAGGAACAATAAATTCTGACTGTTTCACTCTCAGGAATGTGGAGATTGACCAATGAGTTGAAATATGTTGGATATGATATTTAGTTAAAAAGACATAATTTATATCTGAGAATTTATCATTAAAGAGAAGAAATAAAATAGTCTGACTTTCTAATATGAACTGTATGAAAGAGTACTCAAATAGGTCAATGGATGAGGAAAAATTATTCCCAAAAATCACTAAAAATAATTCATTACTAAGAATAGAATAGTAGTAAAGATCTTTTAAATCCAATTGCCTTCATTTATTCATTTATTATTTTATATTCATCATGCTTAGCCATTCCACACATTCATTAACATTTCCATGCCCTTTCTAAAGATTAACTCAGGTGCAATTGAGGAACTTTCACACAAAGATGTTCAACATGAAATATGCAATTCTAATGTGTTTGTTACTTCCAAAGTTGAATATATACTTTAACATTGTTAGTTATATATATAAATACTATATTTTCATAATCATATTTAATATCTTATAAATTATATAATATATGGCTTATTAAATTATGTGTGATTATATGTTATATAGTCATGTCAGTTTATAATTTTTTAAAATTTTTATCATGGTATTAGCAAACATCACTGTAACAAAGCTACATAACTAAAAAGAGCAGTTCACAAAGTAATCTCCAAGAGTTGTTGAACTGTGACCTGTTTTGATGACAATTACATTTTATTGCAATTTCCCATCTCCTGGCAGAAACCAGATAAAGCATGCTTTTCATCTACATACAAATTTGTCACATGAAACTATTATAGAGAATCTACTAGGATATCTAAAAATATGCAGTGATACCCAGAAATAAAATAGATTCATTTCATATAAAATAATTATTAATAATATAGTTTTTAAAATTTGTATTAGTACATATTGGTAGTTCACAATGATTACATTCATTGTGGGGAGATGGCACATACACATAACACATCTTAATTTTTTCATCCTCTTTATCTCCCCTCCCTATATGTTTCCTAAATATCAACAATAAAAGATACACATGTATCTCTTCTTGTAATTCAGTTATGCATGCAAGCCACTCTTTTCTGTAATATATATCAGCAACTTTTGCTTTGCACACAATTGTTTACAGAGCAGGCCTATTATTTTTATCCTCATACAAAATTCAGCAGTCATAGATTATATCTAAATCCCACCAGGAGGAGTAATATCTATACTTTAATAAGAGTTTATTTAGATTCATAAGAAATGCTTGAAATTCACAATTTCATACTTAGTTTATTAGCTTTCTTTCTATGCAAAACTACCATGAGCTCCCTAAGGCAGAGACTGTCTGTAACCCATCATGGAACTCAAGGGATTGGCACCGGAGAAGGACTCAATATAGATTTAAAGAATAAATGCATTTTTAAATAGAAGAATTTTGCACTTGTCTGCAAAGATTGACATTAAGTATTGGACCATGCTTGCCTTTAGGAGACAAGTATTTAAACCAATGTTCATTTGATTCAGTCATTGTACAAGGCCAGTCTACCCAGCAAAGAACAGCTTTAAATCTGACACAGTTGAATTGTCTGTTCTTGTGAGTCAGTTCTTAAAGGAATTAAATACTGTCTGCCTGGACTATTTGGATGAGATGATCAGAGGCTGAAACTTTTATAAAGATCAGGTATTCATTCTGGCTTTAATCTGCCAAAGTAAAATCAAATATCTACTGGTATAGTTTTTGTTTTAAATTTATGAGCTTTCTAATGCTCATTGTTAATCTAAGAAGGAATGCACTGATTATTATTATTCAATAGAGTAGATCCAAACATTAACCCTACTTGTATGAAAGAGACTGTCATGATTCTGTCATGTGATTTATACTTATTCTTAGTAACATTTATAGTGGCATTATAAACTTTTACAAATCATGGAAATTCACTGAAATAGTCTCAAGCTAGAGAGAAAAATACAAGTAATAAAATAGACAGAAAATACAAGTGTACATAAAAACTTTCTTTTCAACTGTTTTTGATAAACCTCATACTAAATAGAATAACTATAGATTATTCAACTCAGCTCTTCTTGAAATAAAAATATGCATTTATAGAAAAGGCACAGAAGCCATTTCCCTTCTCATTTGACACTCTCTCCTACATTTCTCTCTAGATTCTCTCCTATAGAGAATTCATCTATTTTTCTCATTCTTACAATCATTACTTTAAACGTTATATAATGTGTGGAAGAACTTTACATTTTCAGAAAATGCATGGTATATACACTCAGCAAAATACATAACATTTCTCATAACTTATATATGTAGTATCTTGAGGATTATATTTTCTAACACATTTATTGAATATATTTATTATGTGTTAATTTCCTGCTTTAATCTTATCATAAGCCCTACTTACAAGAATAGGTTTATGACATGTAAAGTAGAAACCAGAAACTTAGCTGAACATATTTCATCACATGTCATTTAACTCCATTTGATACACTGAGTCATATCATGGATATCAGAATAAATATATGATTTAAGATATATTGTTTAAGATATACATTTTAATTATTGACACTGAGATTTCATATGTAATATTTGTTCATATTAAATAATTTAATAGAATCATTTAAATTGCATACTATTCTAGTCCCTTTTGTATACAAGCTTATATTTAACCAAAATGTTTATTTACTTGAGACCATTTGAAACCATTATCTCTGACTAGAACTCAGCAGATACGCAAACCTTGAGCAAAATGAAAACATATTCCAGGATTTTTGTCCTCTTAAATCATCACACAAGATTCCCAACTCAGTCATTTATCCATATCTTCTAATACTTCTGTGACTCTGTTTATACTTCAAACTCAAGATTGCATTTACCAAATATTCACTTCTTTCTCATACCCAGGCCTTTTGGGATGAACTGTGAAGAGGTTGAAGAACAAAATTTCTTTTTCCCAAAGAACTTTATGGGGCATTCACTCTTTAGATGTCACATTTGTTGTTATAAAATCTGGATCAGTAATATACAGGGTGGAAAAGGGAGGCAATGAAAGACATAAACAATGTGATGCTCAGATACTATCAAGAACTTGGAAGGCCTGGGTGTAATGGCACATACCTCTAATCTCAGCACTTAGGAGGCCCAAGCAGGAAGATCTCTATGAGTTTGAGGCCAGCCCTGGTTACATAGAGTGCAAGGCCAGCCTGAACTACAGGGCAAAACCTTGTCTCAAAAGAAAAAAAGAAAAAAGAAAAGAAAAAAAAATTGGAAGAACTTTAACCCTTTCTGATACAATCCTGTCCTGTCTCTCATGCCAATTTCTTTTCTACTATAAATGAATTGCTTTGTGCCCCAAAATTTTCCCTCTTCTGTCCCACCTTCCATGAAGGTAATAAAGATGATGCTTAATCTCCAGATCTGACTGTCACTGTTTGCTTGAAATCTTTTAACACTTCGCTTTTGCTGCTTGGCTAAGATGGAATGTGATCACATAATCTTCTATTTTGCAACTGATTTTCATCATTTATTCATGTATTTAAAAGTAAATATTTTAGGGTTTTTTTTTTTGAGACAAGGTCTAGCTGTGTAGTTCAGGCTGGATTTGAACTCACAACCATCCTCCTGCCTCAGCCTCCTGAGTGCTGAGATTACAGGCATGTGCCACCACACCATCTAGAGTAAATATTTTAAACACCTACACCAACAGACAATATAACATAACAATTTAGAATTACATTGTCTGGAGTTTTAAAACAAGGCTTCTCTGTCTGATAGTTTCGTGAACTCGGAAAAACTATCTAAAATTCTCGACCCTAAATTTCAATTTACAAAGTAAAATAGAATGAAGTAAAGAGACAATAAATGTAATATGTAGAATAATGCCTAGTACTTCACAAGAACCCAAGAAATGTAGATTATTATGGTTGTAAGCAATCTGATTTCAAATGGACCACCGTGTAGAGCAGATCAAAGTGACATGAGTGATAGACATGAGCTGGCCACATACTGTGTTACACTGGGCAAGGGGTGAAGCTAACTTGGGGTCGAGCGGTGGACTAAAGTTGAAATGTGGAACATATTGAAGAAAAAGTTGGACTTGGCATGTGCAGAATCTGGGGATAGAATAATTTTGTGAAACTAGGGGAGAGGAAATGTCAAGGATCACTTCTAATTTTTTTTTTATTTTTGGGACTGAAGGAGGAGTAAGTTCCAAGATGGGTCAAACAGAGGATCTGAAAGCACAATAAAAGACCCTGGGCTTCGCTTTGTATGGGGTGAAGTTGGTGTTTCTTTGAGTCAACATAGGATGAATATCAAACGGGCAATTAGATATGTTGGAAAGTGTGACTGAAGAAAAGTCATTGGAAATGAAATTACAACTCTCATTAATCCTAATATGCAGTTTCTACTCTGACAGCTCTGGTCACTGACATACCTCGTAAGTATTTGATTTACAGCTGTGTCTTTTATCTTGACATTCTTTCTTTCTGAAATCTACTTCCTCTGTCTTCTTTACATGGATACTAAGTTGACATCTTTAAGACTGGGCTGAGAGGACATCTCCAGAATGCTGCTTGATCAACAGGTTGGTCATTCAACAAACTTGGCTTTTATTCCTCCTAGTTCACAAATTCTCTTGAGGTATGGCCATGTAAATAAGTTATAGTCAATAAACTGTATCCTTCTTCAAGGCCTGGCTGGTAATAAAGACTTACCTCTTGGATCCCATCTGCTTGTCTGATTCATGGGATGGTCCAGGGATATCAAAGTGACAGCTATAATATGACATCATTGAAACACCAAGTGACAGGGAGCCT
Organism: Cuniculus paca; assembly: GCA_004365215.1. NCBI lineage: Eukaryota > Metazoa > Chordata > Mammalia > Rodentia > Cuniculidae > Cuniculus > Cuniculus paca. The sequence goes on along the minus strand of RJWT010020675.1, from coordinate 7,416 downwards.
GTCATATACACCAAATACAAGAAATAGATATGCATAAGTAGGAAAAAAAAACTGCTGTAGCAAACTACCGATATTTTGGAATGTTTACAGCAGTTAATTTACCCCAGAACTTTCCTAATTTTTCATGTCTATACTAAATGCTCCTCTGAGTTCATAAAGTCTCCTTGCATAGCTGTACACTGTCTATATTGGGCTTCATATTGGTTTTTGTGACTGTAACTAACAAATAAAAGGTTCTGTGAAGGCAAAATTCATGACTATGTCCTCTTTCTATCCCTATATCGAGTGTCATTTTTTTTCTTTAGGAATTTAGAAAGTATTTATTGAATGGTTTATTTATAACCTAAAAATGTCCTTTCAACATCATAAATGTGGATGCTGTCCAAATGGGAAGAATAGTTGGACATACCTTAAAATTGAGGAATTGTTTCTTGAATTCTTTTTTTTAAAACTTATTGGTACATGTTTGCAGTTCATAATGACTACATTCAGTGTGGGGAGTTGGTTCATGCACATAACACATCTTAATTCTATGTCCCTTTTACCACTCCCGCCTACCTCCCTCCATCTCTTTTTTCACCCTTCCTCTCCTCACCCTTCCCCTACCTGAACCTTTGGGATATATATATCCAAACGCATGAGATAGATAGATAGATAGATAGATAGATAGATAGATAGATAGAAAAATAGATGATGAAAGAAAAAGAAAGAAAGAAAGAAAGAAAGAAAGAAAGAAAGAAAGAAAGAAAGAAAGAAAGAAAGAAAGAAAGTTTTTTTTGAAACAGATCCCTTGTAAGGACTTGGTATATGTACACTACTTCACAATCCCCCCTTTTTTAATTAATCTTCATTCCCTCCCCTTCTTCCCTCTTTCATCTTTCTCTTCCCTGACCACATCCCAAAGATCTGTCTCATTGTTTCCTACCATCTATTCTTTATTTTGAACTGTATTTATATATTGAGGTTTTCATATAAGAGAAACCAGGCAATATTTAAGTTTCTGTGTCTGATTTACTGCATTTAACATGTTCCAAGGTGAATCCATTTTCCTACAAATTACTCAAGTTTACCTTTCTTTGTGGCAGAGTAGTACTTCACTGTGCATAAATACCACATTTTCTTCATCCATTCTCTATTGACAGACATATAGAGTGTTTCCAAGATATAATTACTATGAACTGTCCTACTGTCAATATGGGTGTACATGTATATTTGTAGTATGATTTTTTTGAACTCTTTAAGGAAGATACCTAGTATCAAAAGGAATTTCTATGTTTAGTTTCTTGAGGTATCTCCATCTTGGCTGACTAATTTACATGCCTGCCAACAATGAAAATGGGTTCCTTTTTCCCTGCAGCTTCTCTAGCAATTGTTATTATATTATTTCTTGACAATAGTCATTCTTTCTGGAGTGTGATAAAATTTCAGGGCAGTTTTAATTTCATTTCTTGAATGTCCAAGGTTTTGAATATGTGTTGATGTATTTTTTTTAAAGAATAAAACAAAACAAAATAGAACAAAGCAGATCAGAACAGAACAATGCAAGCAATACAAGACTTTAAAACAAGACAACAGGAAATCAACGGTGGCTATCATAGGCTACATAGTGTCTCTTGCTTTCTTCAAAATAGTTGTTCATACGTTCACACACAATAAATTCCATCATCATGTGTTGATGTATTTATTGGTCATTTGTACTTCCTCACCTGAAAAGTATCAATCATTTCAGATGAATATTTTTTGATTGGGTCTCTAATTTTAGCTTCTTTATATATTATATAAAGTTCTTTATATATTATAGATACTAGTTCTTTGTCTGATATATAGTTGGTGGGTAATCCCGTTCTGTGGATTATCTCTTCACTCTGCTGGTGATTTCCTTTGTAACGCAGAAGCTTCTTAACTTGATGTGAACCTATTTGTTTATTCTTGGTTTTATTTCTTGTGCAACTGGGTATCTCTTCAGAAACTGGAATTCTGTTGATACAGGAATGATATAGGACCTCCATATGATGTAAGGGAGATATTATAATTCCTAACCTGCTAGATGTCCAATACACCAAGTTCATGTTCCCCAAAAATCTAAGAATAAATTCTGAGGAGCTATGGAGGTTAAGAGTAGGAAATTTTATTGAGGGGAACACAGCTCCTGCCTGAGAGGGACTGGGTTGCTCGTGAGCCTACTCCTCAAAGGAAGTTTTATAGATAAAAGTGGGTCCAAAATCATAAGGTAGGCATAAAGTGGGACAAAACTATGTACACCAATAAGATTACAAGTATAGCTATGTAGATGATGTTGATCCAATAGAGAAGTAAGTCACATAGCAAGAGTACATGGAAAGAACAAGACCTTTTCTTTAAAAAGATGAGTCAAAAGGTCTTGGTCACCCACCCAGATGAATAATGCCTATTTAGAATATCAACCATTATTGTCTATTCCTCAGGAAAGTATGTAGGTGTAGTCATTCCATCTTTATCTTAAGCGCTGGGCCTTCAACAAATGCACCTCCTTCACAATTGTTATCTTCTGCACTGACATCTTTGAAGGCCTAGCCCCGTGTGGTTGACTAAAATATTTCTACCTAACTTAACTGTCTATAATACTGTTCTCAAGACTTTTACTTATGTTGTTTTCCAGCAGATTGTTTATGATTTAATATTTGATCTTTGATGCATTAATTTATTGTATGGCAAGATATATAGAGCTATAGTTAATTTTTGACTGGGGATAGCCATTTTTCCCAGCACCATTTGTTAAACAGGCTAGCTTTCTTTCAGTGAAAGTATCTGACCCCTTTGTAAGAGAAAAGGTAGCTGAGTGTGCCTAGAGTTGTTTCTGTGTCTTCTATCCTATTTCATTGATTCACAAGTGTATGTTTGGTTTTTTGTTTGTGTCTGCTTTTGTTTTCACCAATGCCATGCTGTTTTAATCACTATACTTTTGTAGTATAATTTAAATCCAGTCTGTGATGCCTACCTTTCCATTCTTGCCCAATATCTTAGTTACTTTTCTCATTACTGGTACAAAATCCCCAATACCCACAGGTTAAGGGAGGAAAGCTTCATTTAACTCACAGTTTTTAGAGGTTGAGTTCATAATTGACTGACTCCAAGGAAGGTTGGCATGGCAGAGGGGCTTCACAAAGGAGAAATAGTCCACTGCAATCAGCAAGGCAAGTGGAACATTATCCCTCTTTTTGCCCCTTATATTTTAGGCAGGCTATCTGCCCCATTGGGGGTATAACACTCACACCCTTAATCCCAGCCAGAACTATGCTGTAGTAGTCAGTGGACTGATTTAGTAATCACACACCCTACACCCAGCACCACATACTCTAGATGCAGCCATCTCTGAAAAGTTCTCTGATCTATGACTGCAAGAAGCTTTGAGAGACATCTAGACACAAGCAATCATACCCACAATTGCTTTTGCTATTAAAGGTCCTTCTGGTTCCATATTAACTTTAGGATTGTTTCTTTAGTTCTGTGAAGAATGCTATTGGTATTTTGATTCAGATTGCATTGCATTAAATCTGTATATTTTTGGAAGAACAGCTATTTTGACTATATTGGTCTGCCTATCCAGCAACAGGGATATTTTTCCATTTTCTGATATTCTTCTCTATCTTCTTTTTCAGAATAATGTAGTTTTCATTGAAAAGATCTTTCACTTTTTGGTTAGGTTGATTCCTAGGTGTTTCACTTTATTTTATGTGAGTGCAAAATATATTGTCTCCCTAAATTCTCTCTTAGTGAGTTTACTATTGGGATATAGGGATGCTATTGATTTTTGAGTGTTAACATTGTATCCTACTGTACTACTCAATTTGGTTATTAATTGTCAGAGCTTTTGGTGATTTTTTGGGTCTTCTGTGTAGAGGATTTTGTCATCAGTAAATAATGATAATTTAATTCCTTTCTTTTTCTATAAATATCCCACTTATTTTTTTTCTTTTGCCTGATTTCTCTGGCTAATGTTTCTAAAACTATATTGAACAGTAGGGGTGATAGTGGACATCCTTGTCTTGTTCCTGATTTTATTTTTTATTTTATTTTTTTTTGCGGCACTGGGGATGAACTCACGACCTTACGCTTGCCAGGCAGGCGCTTAGGCCGCTGAGCTAGATCCACAGCCCTGGTGTTTTTGAGACAGGGTCTCACTATGCAGTTCAGGCTGGCCTTCAGCTCACCTTGTAGCCCAGGCTGGTCTCGAACTCACAACGATCCGCCTGTCTCAGCCTCCCGAGTGCTGGGATTACAGGCGTGAGCCACCACGCCCAGCCTTGTTCCTGATTTTAGAGGGAAAGCATTCGGCTTCTCACCATTTAATATAATGTTGTCTATTGGTTTGTTATAGATGACTTTTATCAAATTGAGATAAAGACCTACATCTACTTTCTTTGGGTTTTTATCATGAATGGATGTTGAATTTTGTCACGTGCTTTTAATGTGTATATTGAGGCTATCATGTAATTTTTGTCCTTGGTTTTGCTTATGTGAGGTATTACACTTATTGCAAAATCTAATATCATTCTTAGAATCATGATTCATGTCTTAGAGAACATTTTTAGAATGAGAAAATGAGATGATTCATTTCATTCATCCAAATTTTCCAAAGTGTTTTCCCTAATGCAAATTTTGATAGCATAATTACAACTAAAGACCTACATATTGCAAAGTTTTCAATTTCTTTATCATTTTTTAATTACAAATTTGTGTTTGTCTTCTTTGATTCCATATCCTGTTTCCACAATCCTCCTGGGGTCCTGAATGAAGATTTAATTATTTTCCAATATGTAGTTATTAGACAAATTTTAATATGCTGCTATTTACCTTCAAGACTAACACTCTTCCTTATGAAATATCTTTATTTCATAACTGTCTTTTCCTTTTCACATTAGTACACATTCTTTCTTCCTTTCTACTCAAGCCAAAGTAATTGGCCTTTTATTCTTTTAGACAACATGCCTCTTTTCTTTTATATTTCCAAACATATTTTAATTATTTTTTTTAAATGAACAACAAATACTTTAGTCATAAATACTGGAAAGAAAAAGTACATTCTATTTTTCTTGTGCCTTGATGTGTTGCAGTTTTCTAAAATCAGTTCAGCATCTTAAAGTGCCATGAAATAATTAGAGAGATCACAGAAAGCTACCCCTCGCCTTGGCTAGGGAACAAAACATGTCAGCTCACCATATGCTATCCCTATACTGCAATGCAACCTTCTGAAAACTCATAAATTTCCAACTTCAGCGTTTCTAAGCAACCACTCTAATATTTTCAGCTGCAAATTGGATGAGCGCCCCAGTGAAAGCACACAAAGAAGAAGAATTCATGGAAAGATCCCTAGGAAATGCTGTGGTATGCTCAGATGAAAAGGAAGGGAAGGCATGTTTCCTCAAAGGATCTGCTGTAGCAGGTTGCTTCTGGTTCTCACAATTAGTGAAAGTTGCCCTGCAATTGAAAGTCCTTTAAATACCAATACTTTTAAAATCAGACTTTCTGCTAAACTTTCTTCATATCATTTTTATGCATTTATTAGTTTAGTAGATTTTAAGATTATAAACATCTTAAATATTGGGATACAAAAGAAAAACTTGGCTCTTAGATCTGACTGGTATTTTTCAGAGATGCTATGTTATAAGCATTCAATGTTTGATTATTCACTTACTAATACAGGTGGTATGGTTTAGACATGTTTGAATTTCATTACTTAGAAGTTTACAATATAATGAGGAAGAGTAGATATGCAATTTCCAACTTTTAATGTTGCAATCGAGATTTATATGACATACAGTCCTGAATTCTTTTGATGTATAATCAGTAAACCAGTAAAAATTGTGACATGAAGAAACCCTGGTCCTAAGACTAGTAATTGAGAATACAGAATGTAAACAAAGGACATGAAATCCAAAATTAGAAATGATTGATATTTGAATTCTAGCCCACAAGATGGGCATGGTGGCTCACGCTTGAAATCCCAGGACTCAGGAGGCTGAGGCAGGAGGATCATTGCAAGTTTGAGACCAACCTGGGCTACAAAATGAGCTCGAGGCCAACCTGAACTGCATAGCAAGACCTTGTCTCAAAAAACCACAAAAAACTAAATAAATAAATAATTCTAGCCCACTATCTATTAGCTGTTCGATCTTTGTCAAAATAAACTCTCTCAGCTTTAAAATGAAATGAAAATAATTGAATTATTGAAACAATTGCAAGAAAACATACATGACATTCTAAGCTACTATTAATCATTGCCATAATTAATGTATTATTGACATACTGTCCTTCTTAATTATGGAACTATTCTGTAAAAAAAATGGTGTGAAAACATCTCATTCCTCCAGGAAATGAACAACTCTCTGCCTTTCTGAAAATGCCACTGTGAAAGTCTTCAAGAAGCAAAACTCGTCAAGGCATGTCGTAACCGCTTACTCTCCCGTAGCCCTCTGACAGAGCCTTACATTACGCTGATATTTGTTTTATTCTAGTATATCAAAGGCCCTGGACCATGTATTTCTCATCTTCCTGCCCAGAGACTCCCAGACCACTCTAGTCATCATGCCTATCCAGATTAGTAATGAACAGAAATGTCACATATTGCACAGCAGTCTATATACAAAGTCATGTCTCTTCCTTATCCTCTGCCAAATCCTGCTCCCCAGTGGAATGGGTTCCTAGAGCAGTACAGCGATGCCTCTGGCCCTAGGTACCTTGCCTCTAGCTCCTCTTTTTATGCCTGCAATTGTTTTATTAGAAGTGTTCTCCAGTGAATGTTGACTTTTCTGTTATTATCCTGAAGCCAAGGATAATTTTATTTCCAGTCAGAAACAAAAGAATATTTTTTGGAGCTCTAATACAGTTTCATATATCTTAAGGCAGTATATTTTGCTAATGAATAACACCTAAGACTTGTTTAATATTTTTGATTCTCAATATCTTTCACATAAATTTCATTTAGTTCTCAGAATAATCCTGCAAATTAGACTCGACAAGTACTAGTACAATCAAGAAAATACAACTGAGACTTTTATGACTGACCCAAAGCTACAAACTGTGTAAGATCTAACTTGAAGTTCCCCTATTAATTTAATGTCTCTTCTAAAATGTCATAAATTTTTTAACAAAGCAGTGTTTGATCAATAGCGAATGTTTCATGACGTGTAGAATGCTTGATCTGAACTTCGTTCAGTACATAGCTTCTAATAGTTTGACTTTCTTCATGATCTTAAATTGTGTGCAATGGCAGGAAACAAATAGATTGTGGTTGGCATATGCTGATTTCTATTGTTCTCATGAAAGCTATATATTGTTGAAAACACTGTGATGAATAACATTTCTTTATCTCACTATATTTTAATAATTTTCAGAAACCCTTTTCCAATAATTTTTATTGGAAAAGTATTGAAAAAA
>RJWT010020674.1:0-17877 GCA_004365215.1 Cuniculus paca | reverse complement strand
TACATGCTCAGACTGTCAACCCCATGCCTGTAAATTCAACCTAACAATACAATCCTTCAGGTGCTTTTTGTACCTCAATTGCTATTAGCTCAGGTTGACCTCCAAACCAGCTGGTGGCTTATGGGGTGAGAGGGTTTGGTGATTTTCAGTCTGCATGCTGGTAGGCTTACAGGAGACACTGACTTTTTTCTCTTCCTGGATCCCACACAGTCTGCGCAGCTTATCAGAAAGCCTGGCTAGTTGGATCCTTGATCGGCTCCTCCCAGTCCCAGCATGGCTGAGTCTTTGCTTTGTTTTGTTTTTCTGAGACAGTCAATGCATTCCAGGCTGGCCTTGAACTCACAGCAATGCTGACACCTCAGCCTTCTAAGTGCTGGAGTTAAAGGCATGCACCACCATGCCTGACTGGATCACATTTTAAAAATCACCTGTGATACTCTGAATAAGACCATTGGTAGAGAAAATGACAACAGCACAATTTGAAAAATCGATCCTTTGTTATTCCAATAAAATTTGGAAAAATGATACCTGAGCAAGTTACATTGGTGAAAAATTAGTATATAGGCCTTTGAAATCCACTAAAGGAGTAAGAGAATCTATGCATTCATAGAATTAAACTTTCAGCTGTTAGTTTTTCTTCGCTTAATATAGTTTCTTCTTCATAAACTTTCTTTTTCAGATATGATATATTTTTATCATATTTTCTAATATATTTTAGATCACTTTTTAAAGTCAACAAATGTGACATTTCCCATATTCATTGAGAATTCTTTAAATGGAAAAATCATATTATCTTAAGTATAATATAATTAAAGACTTCTGAGTTTTCCACTCTTCACTCACTTGGATAAAATTTTTATTCAATCATTCCAACCAAATAGTATCTGTCTTTTGTACAATACTAGAAAATTTATTTGGCATTTTTCATTTTCAAATAGAGTGCTTGAGTTTTAAGAGACATTTTCAAATATAGTTCTTGAGTTTTATTTTTCATTTATATTTTCTTACAGAGTCAGAAAGTGCTAACACAAAGCAATACTTTTAGCATACTTCATAAAGTTACAAGTCTCACATTTTAAAAATTCAACTGAAAAGTTATAAAGCAAGTTAAAAATCATTACTTTAAACATGCAAAGAGGGCATTATGTTGTCAGAAAACCTGTACCCTATTTAATAAATTCTATTTTAGTAAAAGAGAAATTAATAGCTTTTTCCTTATACTAGCTAGTAAAGAGTACAGGCAATACAACATATAATAATACTGTAACAAATAATGTGTTCTTAGTGATACTACCATAGTGAAGATGAAAAACTGAAAGAAGAATAAAACGCACACTTCTATTATGATTAGTTACTGGTTATCTTATAGAAAATATAAGGTTACAGTAAAGGTTTGAGTGTTGCAGACAGCTCTGATTCACAAAGCCTACTTTCATAACTGAAGAAATGGTCATCTCCTGTGGATGGGGTGGGGAGGATCTCACTTTATTTGTGATGATTAGGACTAGAAGTCCTTCTGAGCAATCTGGTGATATTCACTCATTAAGTAAAAGTATTTTCATGAAGATAGATATCATTTGAAATCCCACTTTGCGGGATGGAGGGAAGGCGTAGAGATATGATAGGAGTGGTGAATGTGTGGAGCAGATAGGAAAGTGTGGAAATTCACAAGGGAGGTGAGAGAAGGTGTGGAGAGGGACAAATTCGAAAGGGAGAGTTGGGAGGAGATTCAGAAGTGATACAGGCATGGAGAGATGACCGAGGAGCAAGAAAGTTAATGAGGCGAGGTAGCATTTAGGAGAAGAAGAAAGGGGAGAGAGGGACAAAGTACACAGAGAACCATTAGATCACATATTAGAATGCAATATGAACACCAAGGAAGACAAAAACATGAAGGCAAGACACAGTTTTACAAATTTCTGGTCAAAATTCCATTTGGAATGAAGATATTTTAATACCTCATAATCCATATGGGGTGGAGAAAAATCAAGAAAAACTTTTTTTCTTTTAAATTCTAGGTGATTCCATATCCTTCAGTGTGAATATTCTTTCATAAATTATTAAATTAAAGATGTAAATAAATAGAGTGATTCTGTTCACTGGCATTTTGAATTTACTATCAAATAGGCATCAGGTAAGCTTCCATGCATGACTCTCTCTGAATAATTCATAGTGAAAAAAATGACACCTAATATTACATTTAATCCTGTAACTTACTGATTACATGCAAGTGAGATTATATTACAATAATACATTATCAATAAGTGAAATATATACATGCATTATATATGTTATATGAAAGCTCATGTTTTATTCAAATGCAATATAATTTAACAAACCTCTTTAGGATTCAAAAAAGTTTGAAGAATTGTAATTAAACATATTCTTTAAAATATTAAACTTAGAACTTTTAAATACAAGTAAGGAATTTTCTCTTTGGAGTAATTATAGTACTTCCTATTGCTATTCACAAATATTTGAACACTTTCAACATTCCCTAGAAGGCTGACACAACAATTGGAAATTTAAGTACCATATGTGAATAAGACTGGGGAATTTGAATTGTTCATGATCGTGTTTATACTTTAGAGCCTTCATTCCTTTTATTCTATATACCAAAACAAATAATTCACTTGGAGAAATGTGTACTTATTTTTTTCCTTCACTGTCTGATATGAACAGAGAGCAGAGGATGGTATAGCTGAGAGAGATTTGCTGCCCCAGGAGAGGCCTTCTGTGAACACAAAATGTTTATATCAGCAAGAACTGAGAGCTAAAACTCAGGTCCACTGGGGAGCTAGGGCCAGGCTTGTGGGCTCAGGGAAGTTGGCAGAAGGCAAAGATGAGCTCCAGGTGGTAAATGTAGGCACTAAGGACATTTATTCCAAGAATCAGATAACCAAAAGAAAAGATAAAATCTATAGCAACAAACACAGACCAGAAACCAATGTTCAGAATCATGTACCTAAAAGGATAAAGAGTGTAAAAAAATAGTGATCATAGAGAAAGAATCAAAATTCCCTACTCTGCACACAGTAGAGATTTAATTCTTACTCTTACTTTCCAGGTACATAACATGAGCAAGCCATATGTTCTTGCTCTCGATTTTATCATCTATTAAGTGGAGATGAAAATACAGGTACAGGAGGTTTATGGAAGAATTACAAGTGGCAATATTTGTTAAGTGGCTTTGCAAACCAATAAGCTATGCAAATGACATTTATATTTAGGTAAATGAAAGCTTCTTCGCAGAGATTAAAGAATTTATAACATAACTAATATTATTTTTTATTGTGCTGAGGGAAGGACAAGTTATTAATTTTTTTTTTCAGCACCGGGGATTGAACTCATGACCTCATACTTGCCAAGCAGGCACTTAGGTCACTGAGCTAGATCCCCGGCTTAACTTTTTATAAATTAAGATTTTGACTGGACATGGTGGCTCATGCCTGTAATCCCAGCACTGAGGAGGCTGAGATAGGAGGATCAGTACAAGTTTCAGGCCAGCTTGGGCTACATAGTGAGTTCAAGGCCATCCTGAACTATATAGTGAGACCATGTCTCAAAAATAAATAAATAAAAAGAGGTTGTTTTGTTTTGTTTTGTATCTTTTTGTTTGTGATAGCTGCAGATTCCCATGAAGCAGTAAGAAATAGTACAGAGAAATCCTAGATGTTCTCCAGCTTATCCTAAAAGTAAGAGCTTTCAAAACTATTTTACAATGTGAGTATTTTGAAAGTAATACATTTAAGATACAGAACAGTTTCTTCATTTTTCCTCCATTTCGGACCTCTGGTCATTATAAATTTTTTTTATATTTCTATAATTTGTCATTTGGAGAACGTTTATAAATAGATTTATAGGATTGGTATTTTTCTCTCAGCATAATTCTCTGGAGATTTACTTAAATTTTGTGTACTGTTTTCTCCTTTTACTGCTAAGAAGTATGCCATCATTTGTATGTTATTTAATTATTCATGTCTGGAAGTCACCTGTGTGTTTTCTGGGTTTTGGTCATTACCAGTAAAGCTGCTATGATTATTCATTTATGGGCTTTTGTGTGAACAGAAGTTTCCCTTTTTATGGAACAGTTGCTAAGGATGAAATCGCTGGGTCAGAAGATAGTTGTATCTTCAGTTTTATAAAATAATAACAATAAAACTGTCTAATTGTTTTCCAGAGTCACTGTACCATTTTATATTCCCACCAGTAATGCAGCAGTGAGCCAGTTTCTGTGTATCCTTTCCTGTGTTTGATGTTGCCAATATTTTTATTGTAGCCATTTGGATGGCTGTGTAGTTGTACCTCTTTGTGGTTTTACTTTGTATTTCCCAAATGGATAATGATATTGAACATCTTTTTTTATCTGCTTATAATGCTATTAAACATCCTTTCACATGCTTATTTGCCATTAGATGTCTTTTTTGATAAATATTTATGTCTTTTGCCTATTAATTAACTGGACTGTTTTTCTTAACTCTTAAGTTTCAAGAATTCTTTGTATATTATAGATATTAGTACTCTGATGCATACATGGTTTTCAAATATTTTCTCCGAGGCCATGGATTGTTGCTTCATCATTTTCACATGGACTTCTATAGTTTGTAATTCGCAAAGTTGGTAATTTTGAAGAGGTCAAATGCATCATGTTTTTCATGTCAAGCTAAGAATTCTTCTTTGCTTTTCATTTAAACATTGTTTCTCCATTTTATTCCAAAGAATTATATAGATGTATGTTCTATATTTAAAATTCATTTTTTTGAGACAGGATCTCACTATGTAGTTGGGACTGGTATCGAACTAGTAGCAGTTCTCCTGCTGCAGCCTCCCCAGTGCTGGGATTACAGCTGTGCGCCACCACTTCTGGCTATATTTTGATTTAATTTTTTTTTGAAACTTGAAACGGGAAAAAAAAAGGTAGAGAAATATGCAACACAGAAACACCTGCTTCATTAAAAAACAATTTAATTGATTGACCTCTAGCAAGACTGAGAAATGTAATCCAAGAAAAGATAAAAGTCACCAACATGATAAATTATAAGGGGAATATGACAAGTCCCATAGCCGCTAAAAGGATAAGAGAATACTACAAACAACTTCATGCAGTACTAATGTGGCAACATAGAGGAAATGGAAACATTTCTAGAATATGATAAACTTATCAAAGCTCAATCAGGATAAAGTAGGCAATATGAGTGGTACCATAATTATTACCAGTAAAGCTGCTATGATTATTCATTTACAGGCTTTTATGAGAACAGATGTTTTCCTTTCTATGGAATGGTTGAATCTTATTAAAATAAAATCTTATTAAAATTCTCTTGCAAAAGAAACCTCTTGGCCTGGATGAGTCAATGGAAAATTTTATCAAATATTTAAAGATTAATCATCACTTTTTATGCTCTGTTCAAGAAAACTGAAGGTGAGGGGCCACTTCATAACTCTTTTTTTTGTGTGTGTGTGTTTGATTCATGACCTCATACTTGCCAGGCAGGCGCTTAGGCCACTGAGCTAGATCCCCAGCCCTTATGACTCATTTTCAAATATATTCTTACCTTGATACAAAAACTAGAGAAAGACACGTTAAAAAAAAAAAAAGCAAACCAGTGACTAACACTGATCATTGATAGTATGTAAACATGTTCTTCTCTTTCTAATATGAGTGAAGTGGGAATTTATATTATTTTATTTATTGATTAATTTCTGTATTTATTAGTACATGTTTACAGAACATAAAGATTACATTTTTATGGGGAGTTAGTACACGAATATAATACATCTTAATTCCTTTCTGATTCTCTACCCTCCATTTCTCCTTACTCTTTCTAACTCTTAGGCCTCCTCACATTTGCAAAAGCTCTATTTCCTTATTTTTCTTAAGTTCTTTTTTTTTTTTGGTCTCCTTTCCTTATCCTCTTTCTTTTCTGCCTCCATCTCTAGTTTCCTCGCCCATTTTAAAAAGAGCCCTCTACTTCCTATTATCTACCTTTTATTTTGCCGTAGTTTATATTTTGGGGTGTTTCATATAAGAGAAATGATATAATATTTAAACTTGTGGATTTGATTTATTTTACTTAATGTTATAGTCTCAAAGTGTATCCATTTGCCTATAAATGCCTCAAATTTATCTTCTTTATGGCATGGCAGTACTCCATTGTGCACAAATACCACGTTTTTGTTATCCATTCATCTGTTGATGAACATATAGGATGCTTCCAAGATTTAGCTATTATAAATTTCATTACTATAACCGTGGGTATGCATGTATCACTGTAATATGATGACTTTAACTCTTTTGGGAAGGTACCTAGAAGGGGAAGAGCTTGGTGGAATGGAATTTCTATTTTTAGTTTTTTGAGGAATCTCCATAATGATTTCCATGGTGGTTATACTACTTTGTCTTTTTTAAATAATAGTCATTTTTTCTGGAGTAAGATGTTGTATAAGTGCTGTTTTAATTTACATTTCTGTACTGGTCAGCTGTGTTGAACATGTTTTAATGAATTTATTGCCCATTTTTATTTCTCCTGAGAAGTTTCTCTTCATTTTGATTACCCATTTTTAATTGAGTCTTTTATTTGGGGGGTGCATAATTTTTTTGATTCTTTATGTGTTCTAGATGTTAGTCTCCTGTCTTAGGCATAGCTAGAAAACTTTATTTTCCCATTCTGTAGGTTGTCTCTTCCCTCTGTTGGTTGTTTCCTTTGTTGTGCAGAAGTTTTGTGATTTGATTTTCTCATATTTGTGGATTCTTGATGTTATTTCTTTTGCTACTTGTGTTCTGTTCACAAAGTCCTAGCCAACACCTATGTCTTTAAGAATTTTACCTGTTTTATCTCCAAGCAGATTAAAATGTTTCTGTTTTAGCATTTATATCATTGTTCCATTTTGATTTTAGTCTAGAACACTTAGGCTAGATTTATGGCTCTAGGTTCAATATTCAGGATGGATACTCAATTTTTCTCACACCATTTATTAAAAAGACTGTCTCTCCTCCACTGTGATTTTGTCAAATTGTCAAATGTGTCAGAGGTCATTTCCCCTTCCTCTAGACTGTTCTATTGACCACATGTCTGTTTTTGTTCCAGTACCATGTGTTGTTATCACTGTAGCTTTGTAGTATAACTTTGAATGTTGGGTTGTGATGCCTGTTACTTTGCTTTTGTTACCCAGGATTGCTCTTGCTAATCTGGGACTCTTTTTGTTCCATGTGATTTAAGATTGTTTTTTTCTAGATTTGTGAGGAATGCTGTTGGTATCTTGGTTGGAATTGCCTTAATCTACATGTAAGCTTTGGAAGTAGCTATTTTGACTATATTGGTTCTGCCTATCCATGAACATGGAATATTTTTCCATTTTCTGATGTTCTTCTACATATAATCATGTAGCACTATAAATTTCCCTCTCGATACATTTTCCCTGCATCCTACCTGTTTTCATATGGTGAGTGTGAAGGTTTAACTGATACTTTTTTATACTGAAGACACATGTTGGTTTTTTGTGGTGGGGAAGGAAAGTTTGGCTCCCAGATGTGCTCCCCTAAAACCAGTTCAGGGAGGAATAGTGACACCTGCTTCCATAGAATAAAAGCAGGAAGTGGAGGATTAACTTTCCACATATCCCCACGGAACTCATTGGGGAAGGAGTGTATACAGGCACGCATTCACTGGCAAACACACTTAGGTCACCATTTAACTAGAACAGGGCAGATATTACCAGAAATGTCACTCTCTCCAGTAGTCTAATGACAGGTTTTTGGTTTTTTTTTTTTAATTTTTAAGGCTGTGCCCTTTGTCAGCTTCAGCCCATATGATTTTGCAGTGTCCAGTGAACTCATTGCTTGTCATGCATCAAGTCTTGAGGGTCCAAGGCTTTCTGCTGATAAGCCTTGGTTTTGTGTTGCTTTGGGGCAACTTTAGATGGAAGAGTGAATACTTGGGAAGAATGAAACTACTATCTGATTGAAATTTTTGATTCAAAAAACAATTTGTTAACTCATTTTTAGGTATGGACCAATTTATCATCTACATGTAGTATTCTCAGTGACTAAAGTGACATGTATTCAGAACTTAGGAGATCATATTTCACTTTCCAATACTTTCACTTGGTTTTAATTGTTACTCATTTTAGATGACCAGTTTTCAGCTGTGGCTTATAATTCACTCTGAGATGTACAATCACATTTTTTGTTCTTTCAATATTAAGTATCATTGCAATGCCCAAAGATTTCCTGGGATCTTTCTGTTAAACTCTTTTATAAATGTATTTTCAAGTATAAATTTGTAAAGCTGATTTGTCATCTTCTTACTATACTTGTTGTTTTCTTAGTTGAATGTATCTAAGGTTAGTAAATTTGGAGGTTAAAATGAAATTATAGAGATAAAATGTACTAAGGTACTTCATGTTGTTTATTTAAAAATTTTATCATAATATTTACTAGTCTCATATTTCAAAAAACTACATTTGTTTTAAAACAGAGGGAGAAATATGGCATCTGTATAAAAATTTCATCAATTTAATTCTGAATAAGTGGATATTTGATCCAGGAAGAAGATAGCAGCTCTTGTGACCTATCTTAATTTTTGCATAGAGAAATACTGAGCCCAAAATTCACTACAAATATCAAAACCAAGACTACACAGAAAGAAAACATCTATGTGCTTTTAAATAATGTAGATGACCACGTTTCTGTAAATATGCTGACTTTAACTTTAAACATGACTTTAAATAATTGTTTCAGGAATGTAATGAAGGTCAACATTTCTCTGGCATTAAAGAACAAATTTCTGTCTTCATTGTTTCTGTAATGATCTGTGTTTCATATTGGACCCCAGCAAAACATCATCTTTTTCTCTTGAGATACACAAACCTATATATTCTGCCAATATAGCGTATAATAATTATGTACTGATGGCCACATGGCCTCTCTCTTGGGCTGGCTGTGCTCACTGCCCGTGCTTTCCTCAGTGGACTTTTCACATGCCTGGCATCTCCAACTAACTAGGGCCTCTGCTATACCTTGGGCTTCACGCTCACAGTTTCATGAGCTGGCCACTCATGGGCTCCTGGCAGAAACTATAATTTTATCACACATTTTTTCTGGCCTTCCACACCTTCCGAAAATTAGATAGTAACCTTTGTGATGTCATAACTCTTGGATTTTGCAAGCCTGGAAAATCAGCACCACATTCATAACATCAAGGTCAACTGTCAGCTTGAGCAGCACTGCACCCTTTAGACTGTGTCTGTAGCATCCTCTGAGTGCCTAGATGGCTGAACCCAGTGGCCCACTTTCCTAGACAGCCCTGGATGAGCAGACAGCGGTAAATGAAAGATTTACAGCTTTGCAACCCTGAGTCTAGTGTGGGTGGGATCTTACGTATTTCTGAGATTCCTTCAGGACATCTTCCTTCTGCTGCCTGTCAAAGTATTTGCCTTTTTTGTATGCTAATCTTTTCAGACCTACAATGCTCTCCTGTGCCTTAGATTTGTAGGCATTTTCTTTCTGATAAAACTGCAAGCTTTCAAAGTCATTTAGCTCTGTTGTATGCTCTTGAGTCTCACTGTCGATGTGGCTAAAATTGGCCAACACTAGCCATGCCAGAGCTTAAACATTGGGCTGCCTTGAAATTTCCTCTGCCCTTAACAAAAGTCTCCTGCTAAATCTCAGGACCTGGGAAAAATGCAGACAAATTTTCTGCCAGAATGTACCACATACTGCCTTGAGTCCAACTGCCAAAAGAATCCTTCTTCCCAACTGAAATTTCTTGATCCTGGCCTTCACTGTCCATATTTTTGTCAGCACTCAGTCTTCTGAGCTCTGATCAGTATCTCTCATCAATCTCTGCTAGTGTTCTAAAGCTTCACTAGCCAGCATCTCCAACCCTTTTTAAAGTCCTTCAACAGATAAGTCCTAAAGACTTCTAAACCCATGATAATGTATAGCTATTCCAATAACTCCACTCTTGGTAATAGTTTTCTATATTAGCACTTTTGCCTGCTCTAGGATACAATTACTGAGACCTTCAATTGAAAGGAGGAGGGATTTATTTTAGCTCAGAGTTTCAGTGGGTCCTATGGATAGTGAAGGCCAGTCCATGGTTGGCTGGTTCCAAGGCAAGAATGGCATGGCACAATGATGTGGCAAAAGAAAGCTGTTCACCCCATAACAACCAGGAAGCAGAGAGAGAGGGAGGAGCCAAGGACAAGAATAAGCCCTTTTAGGTTATGCCTGCAATAAGCAGGCCCTTCTGAACAGGTTCTGCCTCTGAAAATGAGACTTTAGAAGGTGTTTTGGGTACAAAAAAATAACACTACAGTTATTTATAAACAGAGGTTTTGTATTCCTCATGTGATAATGGCCAGTATCTATCATTAGCCATAAGTTCTCCTACTGAAAGGTGATAGAGACAGTCATACACAGCCTGACTAATATACCCTCTTCTGAAAGAGCGGAAGGCCTAATCTCTGCTTTAGATAAGCAGACTTTTGGAAACAGCTCTTGGGAACACATTAAATTTGAATTAAATACAATACTAATACTAGTATAAACCTCAAGGAAGAAATATTCTGTATTCTTGTTAGTTGAAGAATGGTGTATGGCCCAGCAACTTCAGCATTGCCAGGGAGTGTTTTAGAAAAACACAATATTGACTCACGTCTCCCTCTCACTCCCAACCCCTTGGACATTCTGAGTTATTTTACCTTTTAATGAGGTCCTCATGAAATCCATTTGCACATAAGTTTGAGAAGCTCTTCTCTTAGAGATAAAATTTAAAACAGAAAACCTCTCTGGATCAAACTTGTGCCTGAAATCAAGTAGGTAAATACATCTTTTGAAACATGGGGAAATGAGTACTCAGAAGAATCCTCTTGATTTCAAGATACCCTAATTGCTTGGATTAAGCATTAGGGTTTATGTTAATGTGATAAATGAGTAGTCTATATATTTCAGAGGGATAAAACAACTATTTTAAAATCTCTCAAACTAGTTAAATGCTAGTTAAGTCACAGGGTTTCTCTGTATTTTCTAAACTATTATTAACAGAATAAAGAGACATTTTTGCTGTTTATAACATATTTTAAACGTTATTGAACTAGACACAGTTTTTATTTAAGTGCCTTAACAGAGAATGTGGCATATGTTAAAATAATTACAAAAATTTAAGAAAAATAATATAACTAAATCATTAAAATTTTAAAGATGTTCAACTTAGCTTAGTTTTGTTTTTCCACTTGATAGGTCAATAGTTTTGCTGGGTCTGACTTTGTTTCTCAGAAAATGACATTCGCACTCCGAAGTATCTTATTGGCAAGACCTACCCTTTCCATCCACTTACTAAATACCTGTGAGAATGGACTATTATTAATATATTAGCTGAACAATTTTATATATTTCAAATATATACTTAGGTAATAATTGCCAATGCAACACATACACAAAGTAATTAATAATAATCCATGCTACTCAGATGGAGTTTCAGAGAAAATCAAGCACGTGACAAGTAGACTTTTGAGTGGACTATTCTAAGAAAGAATGACTAAAATGCTCTTTCTCATGCAATGAGCATACCGTATTTCAAAAAATCTTGAACACATTTTCATTGTGTCATTAGTCATTAGAAATACTTTCTTGGATGGAACATTTTGGTAGTTTTGTTCTCTCCCACAAAAAAAAAAGATTGATGCTGAATAGGGGTTTACATTCCTGAGAAAGTGTTGAGAATAAGCAACATGGAGTGATTTGTGTATATATAATTAAAGATTAAAATGCTGGTGCTAGAATATGCAATTACTATACAGAATAAAGAGCTCAGAGTTAACTAATAAATGAATTAATTAATCCTTTCTCCATTTGGCCCTCATTTCTTTAAATGTCTGCTTCCTTGAAATTTTATGTGACTTTAAACTGACCTTATATGATTTATTTGTGGTTTTGTGACAGCAGGTGACACACTTGTTAGCAAACTGTTACACCATCTCTAAAGAAATGTGCTAGTAAAAAATACTGTGTTAAGAAGGAATATCCCCAGAACTGAAAAAGAAATAGAGGCCTCCATGTGTTCAGCGCACAATCTCACTAAGCCACTGAACATTTCAAAACCAAAAGGGGAGGGAACCAAGAGATGGAGGGATTTGGAAGATAGCAGAAAGAAAGGAGGTAAAAAAAGAATTAAGGTGCTGGGCCAGATATTTGGCTCAGTGGCATAAATGCCTGCCTGGCAAGCATGAGGTCGTGAGTTTGAACCCCAGTACCAAAAAAAAAAAAAATTAAGATGCACTGTGTACATGTACCAACTTCCCACAAGAAATATAATCATTATGTATTAATAAATAATAAATACAAATTGAAGAAAAGAGTAACCTAGGAGTTCTTACACAGGAGCATTCTGAGCTGTTTATCCTTTAGGAAATGCTGACTGCAAGACTCTAGCTTACAAAACTCTTTTTTGACATAATCGGTTCTAGCTGATGTATTATAACTGAATACAATACTATTTATTCCAGCTGGTGATCTTTGCCAACCTTTGTCACAACCTTATATGTTTGATTTTGACCAAGAATAGGCCCAGTGACTGGATGCTACTGGGTGTCAGCTGCATAGAGCTGCTGTTTTCTGCCTTGGAAAAGAAAATATTTCCCCAATGCAGATAAAAATCTGGAAAACTGTCACAGTGTTGCCTTTTCTGTAGATGTAGCCTGACTGGGAACAGAGAAAAGGCAAATGTTAATAGTACAATAGTAAAAGTAAAAATACTTGTTGTTCATCTTAGAATTATTGAGAGCTTTATAAAAGTACAATCTAAATCAGAGTTGAAAATTAACTATGTTTCCAGTTTAAGGTTAAGATGTGCCCTTTGTCTTTCCTAATTTTCCCAGATTTTGTTATTTCTTTATTGTTTAATTTAAGAAGCTTTTAATATGGTTTTCTAAAGCAAGCACTGTTCAGCTGCTGGTGTGGGGCAATTTCTGCTGTCACCCCAGAAACCAGACATACCCATGTTAACTATTAGTGATATAATTGCTACTGTATGACTAGTCAAATTATGAGTTATCTAAGTAACTTAAAATATATTATAAAACCTTATAACCAAATCTTACCATGAATTTTTAGAACAGATGCTTGTACAAAATATCTGACCAAAATTCATGAAAGTAAAATACATCAGTAGATGGAGTACCTATTCATGAAAACTCATGTAGAAAAGGGATTTGAAAGACAGTACAGTGTAGATCCTCCCCTCCTGGGAATACACACTGTAGCAGTGATTCGTGATCTAAGTTCCCTTGTGCTCAGAAAATCTTTGTAAATTCCAAAAGAGCTAATGATTATTGAAAATAAAACTTTATGAGTCACGCATTTACCTATTTTACATCTTCATAGGCTAGTTAAAATATCAAGAGCAGCAAATATTTGTTTTTTACTTTGATTTTATGTGCCAGGGACTATTCTGAGTGTTTCACATAGATACATTCATCTGCACAATGACATTATGCAGATGACATTCTTTTCCTATTTATAACACCTCTTAAGTTTCTTTGCCTTGCATTTTTGATTATCAGAATACCCAACTTGCTCTTACTTAGTGAGGAGAAAGGACAGGAACTGAACTTTTACTTCTTAGGAGTACTTTTTCTGTATAGATATTTCTTTCCCAAATATTGAGGAGTAAGAATTAGTGAAAAAAGAGTTTTCAGGTGATTAGAAATAGGTTGCTAGTTACTGGTTAATGTAGAGGTTATTAGACTCACTTATTTGTGAGAGGTTGTTTTATTATTTGACTCTCGATATTTATTTGGAATGAAAAGACAATGTGTAAGGATAAAAATGAGATCATAACTCTTCACTTCTGAGACAGGAAATAGAATTGAGTTATTTTAGAGGATATTGAAAATAACCCTGGGAATGTTTCCTTTACCACACAATTCCCAAGAGCTAAGGGAGTCTGTCCTATGGCACTGAGAGACTACAACTTTATTACGAGGACCATTCTAAAATGGGATAAAAATACAATTAGTCAACACTGAATCTGGCAAATAACAGCAGATTAGAGTCTCATCTCCTCATTTTCTCAAGCTTGTCTTTGAATTGTTCCCAAAAGGCCACTTAATTCAAGCTCAGACACCCAGATAGCTATCCTATCTTGTCTCAAAACTGACTTTCACAGGCAAAGTCATCCATTCTCAGTTTAATACACTAAGGTTCTCCGTCTGAATTACAAGCAGGGCTTACTCCATCTAAGTTTGCAACTGTCTTTGAACTATTTCTTGTGAGTTTAGCATTTACCTTTCTTGACCCATCCTCATATGTAGTGTTGTACAGGCATAATTTTGACACTTTTTCTTTAGTTCATGTCCTATAAAATCCTTGCATATTTCTCATCATCCCACTTTAAAGTTGAACAACATTCTTTCTTATATAAATTCGTTTCCACAAGAAGTTTTAACATGACCTTGTGGAATGAGAAAAACAACCTTAATTGACATATGTGCTTGGGTTTTTAGACTGCTAAGCATTATCCAGATAGTATCTCTGATAACAGTTTCATATGCTATAACTTTGAACAATTTCCAGTTTGAAATGTGCAAGCACTGTTTTCCCCATGCAAATATTGAAATAAACTTTGCTTAACAAATATTGGAGTATTTTTAAAACTGAGTTACTTCATATATGAAGGGAATGCATTTTTCTCGTAAAGTTAAAAAATGCACTAAAAAGAACAGAAACAGAGCAACAGCAACAAAGATCACTGCACACACTAAAAATTTACAAGATCTTTTTTAAAGAGGGAAAGAGGGATAGAGAGAGTAAAGGAGAAAGAGAGGGAAGAAAGAAAGAAGAAAAAAGCAGAGTAGAAAAGAAAGGAAAGCGAAAAAAGGAAGGAGGAAAGGAAGGAAAGTTATAAGGAAGGAAGAGAGGGCGGGAGGGGAGTAAAAATATTAATTATATCAAAAAAGTAATTTTAGCTGTTCCTTTTTGTATTTGCTAGGGAATTGGGCCATGACTACTCTCCTATGGATATCAAAATCTGTGGATGTGCAAGTTCCTTACATAAAATGGCATAGTGTTTGTGTGTGACCTAAGCATATCCTCCCTTATACTTTAAATCATCTCTAAATTAGTTATAAGAGCTAATTCAATGGGCATGTTATGTAAATAGTTGTTACACTGTTGTTTAGGGAATAATTAAAAGGAAAAGAATGTGTTCATGTTGAATACAAATGCAGTTTAAAAAATCTTTTTGATTGGTGATTGTTCAAATCTGTAGATGCAGAACCCATATATAATAAGAGACTGATAGTGCTCATAATGACTAGCCAAGAATTACATCCATGCCTCTGTAAATAAAACAGCCACATTATTTGAGGTACATTTTATAAAACTGCCGTGGTACCGTACATATTACAAAAGTAGTTATTTAATTTGCTAATGCATGTTTGAGTATAACCACTTATATTTTTGTTTCTTCTGGCCTAAGATGTCCTGAAGAACAATATATATATTTTCTTAATTGATTTGAACTCCATATAATTTTACTGCAAATATTCATGATCTAGGAGAAAATATGAAGTAACATTCCCCTTCACACAATCTCCCTACACACCATCAAAATATAATAACAGTAATTCAAATTATTTGAACAAATTCTGTTAATGTCATGTTGGAACTACAAGCTAACTCTGCAAACATTCCTAATTCCTTAATTCTGATAAGCTCCACCCCCCCAATAATCCTTCAGTGTATTCAGGTAGTTGCAAAGCACCTGAGAAAATGGAAGAAAAGAATAAAAAAAAGAAAACTAGATTGAAAGATTTCTACTCAGTGTTCAATTTCTTTGACAGTACTGATCGTTCCTTACAAGGTCAGGAACAGCTAATAAAAGCACTTAATATATACATATGTTCACTCCCACACACATGATCAATCATATTTGTATGTGATGCACACACAAACATACACTTACAATATTTGAGTCAGTGACCAGAGGATACTAAATGCTTCAATAGACCATTTTAATATGCTAACTCAATCTTCTAATAACCTAGTATGACACACTTAAGTAAAACAACACAAATTATAAAGTCTTTTTAGAGTCTGGAATCTGAGTTTGATTCCAAGACTGCAACTTTTTGTTTGTTCAAATTCTTTTACCTCTTGGGATCTAGAAAAAGTGAATAATAGTCATCTCTTTTGGTGAATATGGAATAAAATAGTGTGCATAAAATTTCTTGGGCTGGTGATGTAGCTCAGTGGTAAAATGTTTGCCTAGCAAGCACAAGACCCTGGGTTCAATCCCCAGTATGCCAAGAAAACTATAGCAGGAACAACTAAGCCTTCACCTAGGACAAAGAAGGTTTTTGTATTAGGTAGCTTCACATTTCTGGGATAAAATACCTCATAACCACAACTTAAATGAGGGGAGGCTTAGTTTGACACAGTTTCAGAAGTTTTAACCCTTGGTCACCTGGCTGCAAAACAAAAACACCTGGTGATCTTGGAGATATTGACTGTGAGTTGTTGATTCTCTAGAACATGAGGACAAAGGGGCTCCATTCTATCTATGGCAGAAGGTAATGGTGGAGGAAAGTTGACTGACTTGTGGTATCGGAAGCAGAAAGAAGGCAAACTGCCCACAAAGCAGAGGGCTAGGGACCATGTATAGTCACCACAGCTATGGCACCAGGTCTCCAGGTCCCTCAGGAGCCAAGTCCCCAGATGTAGTTCCCTATGGTCCAATAAGACACACTCATAGATATGCTTTACTAATCATGTAAGTGTCTTTCACGCCAATCAAGTCTGCAATCAAGATTACGCATCATAGTACAACCATTGACCTGCAATCAAGACTTTATTTTTGAAGAGAAATGGAAAGACAGAAAGAATGATAAGTAGTGAAAGCATTTGTCTTCAAACCAACAAGCATGGCCACATTTCTGTTTAGGTGCCTCATAATATCCATGCTATGGCATTAGGTGACACTACACTGTCATGAAGAAAAATCAGCCAATTCCAGCCAATAGCAGATTAAATGCATCTGTCATCTTGTATCTCTCCTAATCACACAAGGAGCTAAGAAGTCACTATTCTATGCATGTTGGTCACTTACCTGATCTAAATTACTCTCTAAGTTTTCTTCCTATTCTGGGTGTCCTTTCTAGAAGCTCCTTGTGGTGAGTTGTCCACATCTATCTTCTTGTATTTCATTACAGAAATCTGAAGCTAAAAATATCCCCCCAAATTGGCAATATTATTCCACTGTTTCTCTAAAACCTGATGAAAACAAACAAAAACAAAACAAAGCAAATAAAACGTAGTACCTAAGACTTTGCAGGAGGGGAGTTTAATAGAAGACTCCAATTGCTTTGTTCTCATGAAACAAGTCTACCTGGTACTTTTAACTACTGCAACTTACTCTCAGTACATAGCTAGCAAAGGTGGGGAAGTGACCGCATCACTGGTTGAAAGAATTAGGCAAGCTTTCGGGGAAGGTAGAGCAAATAAACAAGGCAGTGACAAGGACAGTGGTCCTGGTGACCTGACTCTGAGTTGTTGGTTCTCAAGAATATGAGAGCAAAGGGGTTCAATTCTATTTAAATTGTCCTGAAAAATCCACAGAAAAAGAAAAGTGGAAAGCAGATTATTACATATTAGAAGCAAAACAGGATATTAATTTCTATGTGTAGTTTGGGAAATCTTAGAAGAATGTCAATCCTGTTTATAGTATAAAAACATGTTTCTTTCTATCAAAAAAGATGCTCTGACACTTTCATTATAAGAAACACACTGATATTTAATTAAAGCTTTGCTTAAAGAAAAACACTGGTGTCAGTGAAAGCTGTTCTGGAAGATTTATGGGCAAAATGTTTCTTGTTCTT
>RJWT010020673.1:0-17917 GCA_004365215.1 Cuniculus paca | reverse complement strand
AACGAAAGGAGACCAGAGGTGTCAACCACCAGTCTAGGGAACTCAATGGTGATCACAGGCCAATAACTTTTAATACTGTTCATGAGGTACTAAAAATGGGGTTTGTGGGAGCCTGAGGAAGAGACCAGCATCCACCATAGCTGGGAAATCAGGGGAGGGTTCACTGAGGAGAAGACAAACAGGCTGAGTTTTGAAGGCTGAGCAGGAATCTTCCTGACAAGGAAAGGTATTGGCCCTGAGGTAATAGCATAAACAATGTCAAGGAGTTAGGAAAAGAAAGTGCTGATGTTAGCAGGAGAACAAGAGAGCCTTAGGGTTGGAGAGTAAGATTCATGATGTAAGGTGTGAGGCCATGAACCTGAGAAAGGAGGTCATGGTCAGATTGAGAAATGTTTGGCTTTTGCCGGAGAATCACATGAACAGAAGTGTCTTGTCTGATGATGTTCATGCTCATGGTGAACAAGGCCCTTTGGAAATGTAGAGTACAGTTATCAGGGGATGTGTAATCTGGAACAGAGGTTAGTGCTTCATCCTCTGAAGGCAAGCTGTCCTCAGAGGTGTGTGGAGAGAGGGCCTGGGGCAGAGCAGGGAGCTTAGGTTTGAGACTATAGAGTTTCCTAAGGGAGGGGCTTCAAATAGCCTATCACCTGGGGTTGTCTGGTGAGAGACAGAGCTGTACTGTAGCAAAGGGGCCCACTATGTGTCTGAGCTCAGCTACTGGCCTTTTCTTTAGCAGCCTTATATAGAAAAATCCTCTTGTTCCAGCATACTAGGATTCCAAGATACATGCAATATCTTGCAAAGTAGTGAGATCCTGTTCATTAAAGATGAATGTCAAGGAGGAATACAGAGGGGATTCCAGCATGGGCTGATGGAGAGCACTGGGATAGCCTACGCTGTCTGAGAGAGGTTCTCAGAGCAGAATTATGGTATGCTGCAGAGGTCTGTGAGTGTGAAGTCAGTACTGAAAAGGATTCTCTGGTAAAGACAGTCAGCTTTATTCAAGCACCTGAGGTTAATCATCTGCCTGCCTGCTCTCTCTATATTTTTATGGCCACATTGCCTTGCCAAGTAGGGAATCTCATCCCTCCAAGCAGTAGCTGATGACCCATCTTACAGATGAGGCAACTGAAATGTGGAGATACCAGTGGGGAATGATCCAAAACAAGATGACTACAGCCATGTGGACCCATGCACTTGTACCTCATACAAAAGACACTACTCGGACCTTCTCATTATTCTCCCCTGGGAAGAAGTGGGGCCATGCTGAGACGGAGCCTCCAAAACAGTGCAGATGCTGGGGGACTATTTATGTGCATTGCTTCACTAGAACAGGTACTCTTAAAATACATTAAACAGAAATATCCTTCATGTCCTCAAGACCCTGTAATTGGAGTTGACCTGCTGTGACATGAACTGAGACAGTATGCCGAGGGTGGAGGATTGGGGAGAATTCCACCGTGAAATTATGGAGGGAGTAAGAATGGAACTGTGACAACTCCATGATGTTTGCAGAAACTGATAGTGAGATGCCAGTCACAGTCATATCTACTTGTGCTAAGAAAGGCCCAGTCTCCAGCCTGTGCTGTACTGTATGGGCCAGGAAAGTGCACAGCGAGTATATCTGGGCTAGTCCTGGAAGTTGGCCTTGCAGGAGGAAATCAAAGAGGTGGATTCTTGGAGTTGGCAAAATTGAAAGGAGAAAGAAAGCAGACAATATGTGGAACTGAGAAATTGCAGTAAGCAGAGACTGCTGAATTCCCCAAGGAGGGGTGATACTACTTCCTTGTCATGCACAGTAAGTGCCTGTATCACAGAATTCCAGTAAAACAGCCCTTGCTCCAACTGGCTTTTTTGAAAAATGGGGCCAGGGAGTTGTTTGTCTCATAAGACTTGAAAGCCTGAAGTATGTCTGGACTCTGGAAAAGACTCGGTTAAGGTGCCTAAGTGATAATCTTTGTTTCGCCCTCCTCAGCGACTTGTTCCCTTCATTGGCGGCCAATGGCCATGAGCATCTCCAAACTCAGCAGCTCAGCAGACATGTACCTCTTTACCCAAGGTGCTATCAGAATTGATGTGCATGTCATTTGTCAAGTTCCAACACTAGGGCAAATGTGGAGTCCAGGTTGACCCAGTTTGTTCCCATGCCAGGAAAGTGGTACATGTTCAGGGGGACCAGGTCTGCTGACAGCACAAGAAAGTTTCTACCACAAGCAAGGGATAGACTCTGCTACTGAAGGGAAGGAGACTCAGAAGACAAAGGTGATCCTGGCACGAGTCAGGAAGCAGTCAAAGGTGTGCAGGAATTAAGAAGACTGCTGAATAACAATGACCTTGGACGCTTCACTTGCATAGTACACAAGGATCACAGTACTGGTCCTTTTCTCCCAACTCAGTTAAATGCCTGTGCATTAAACATAACACCCTTCAACTCAGTGAAACTTGTGATTCAACATTTATGAGTATTTTGGCTATATACTAATAGTACCACTTAATCCACTGCCTTTTAGGGACCCATGGTGACATCTTTTCCACATTTAGCTTCATTCCTTTCAGAGGGTGCTGGTCATCCCTGGCACTGGTGATCTTGAGCAATACCCTGGTAGCAGTCTTTCCATTTGTGGGAGAGCCAGTGACCCTGGGCATATCAAGCTGTTGTGGGCAGTCCATGTGGTTGAGCAGATCATCATACTTGCCCAGAACTTGCTGTGTGGTTGGTGCTCAATGAATCTTACTGGATTCAGGTTAAAGAGTGCTCACTCTGAATGCCACAAACCTTGAGTGGGTTAGTGGTAGGAAATATGTATTTTATTCATCTGTCAGGCTTGTCAGTGTGATGTGGGGGTAACTGGAAGAAATCATGCTAATAGAACCACCTTGAGTCACCTGTAGCTTAGCAGCACGTGAGAATGAAGCAAGGATATGTTTCCTCGATGTCTGCTTTCAACCACGTGGGTCAGAACACCATTTGCTGAGCCTTAACCAACTTTTACTTCACCTCAGACTTTCTGTTCACTTCCAGTTACAACAAAGACTGTCTAGTCATGTCCAGTGTAAAAATTTAATCCTGTATTCTGTGTAAATCTTCTTGCCCTCCATCATAGCCAGTGCTAGAACATTGTCCTCAGAAGTCTTGGGTAGGTGAGGGTGGATAGCTCTTGCCTCCTTGTTCCTTTTTCTTTGAGAGTTGGAGTTAATATGGAAGAAGGAATGAGAGGCATAGGGCCTCTACTTTTGAGATTGAACTAATAGTCTCCTGAAGCAGACTGCCACCATTCTGTTTCAGGCAGCCAAGTGGTGGCTTTCTCCTGGCACTTTCTCATCTTGGAGCCCCCTCCCTAAGGAGCTCTTCTGGTGGGAAATTTTCTTGCCTCGTCTCAGTCTTTCCCAGCAGCACCTTTCAGAATTTCTATAGCACAAGTCTCCTTGTTAGGCAGACAGTTACCTTGGTTGGGTAGTTACCTGGTCACTGGAGCCCATCTGTGGATTCCACTTGACTCCTTAGAGCTTATACACCTTGCCTCATGGAATCCTGCATGTGCCTAAAACCAGCACCATGTGGATGATACCATGGTCTGCCACCAACTGGAGCAGTAGCTAGCCTTCTTTCTCTCTTGGCTGTAGGGGTTGAGTGGCTGAATTGCCAAGCACTATGAACCCAATCACAAGGAACAAATTCTCTAAGCCAACACCATTCTGAATCATAGTGCCCTGGGACTTTCTTCTCAAAGCAGTCATTCACCTTTGCAGTTTTGAGTTTGCAAAGGATGGAGTACTGCTAATTATTGTGATGTCCTCAGGCCATCTTTTCGTAGTCTCATTCCTTCTTAGCAACCAAGTTTTCTGCTCCATCTTTGCAGTCTTCAACTGTACTGGAGCTTCCTGTCTGACCAAACTTGAAGCATTATAAATAATTTTGATGGGTTCTTTCCCCTTGATTCTCAGCATAGATCTCAATCAAAGCCTCCAAACAGTAGCCAAACCACTGCCTCAACATTAGACTGCCTTGAAAGTGTGTCCACTTGATTAGTCTACTGGCCTTAATCTCAGTCTCAGGCAAAGTCTCTGGATGAGAACAAAATGTATACAAATTTTCTGGCAGAGCACAGCATAATGGTCTGGGGTCCAACAATCAATGCAGTCCTTGTTTTTAACTGAAACTTCCTGAGCCTAGGCTTTACCAAGTGCATTTCTAGCAGTATTCCAGTCTTCTGAGCTCTAATAAGACTCTTCCATCAAGTTTACCTTACAGCATTCTAGGGATGCTTCTTTAGCCAGCGTATCCAAACTTTTTCACACTCTTCTCAAAAACCAGTTCCAAAGTTCCTGGACCAGCTACAGTCACAGCAGTGACCTTACTTTTGGTAACAAAATCTGTCTCAGTTACTTTTCCCACTGCTGAGACAAAAAACCCAACACCTAAAGTTCCAGGAGGAAAGGTTTATTTCAGCTCACAGTTTGTAGTGTTCATATTCAGCTGGTTCCAGGGTAGGGCAGCATGACAAAAGGGAATCATAGAAGAGAAACAGTCCATGGCATGGCAAGAAGAAGACAGTAGGCAGCAAACAGTGAGCATCTGTTTCCCTTTTATCCCATCCACACTACGAGACTTTTGGGTGGGGCATCCATACCCAGAGTAGGCCCTTTCCTTTATACACACCCAGAACTGTGGTAAACCAATCAACTGACTAATTTAGTACCTCACAACCTTAATCCTAGCATCGCACACTTTAGATCCAGCTAGCTTTGAAAAACTCCATTTATGAGTGCATAAGGCTTTGAGTCGGGACATTCAGATTCAAGCCCTAACACCTGGTCACCTGTTCATCCTGGTACAGCATTTTTGTGGACAAAATTTTCTAAACTGCATCATAAGATACCATCTCCATATCCATTGACTCCAAGGCCCTCTAATCAAAGTCTGAACCCTTGCTCTGGGTCACTGCACAAGTCTCCAGGCTTCCTTTGTTAAAAGTCCTTTCCTCATCTTTGACTGTCTCTTTCTTCATGGATCCTTGCTTCTTTCCCAGCCTGAACCTGAGCCTGACTTTTATCATCCTTCATCCTTTCTTCAAAAGTCCTGCTTCTGCTCACTGCATAAGCTGTAACAGATGGGAGGTGGACTGTTCCCAATGAAGCAGTCTTTTCCATCCTGCTTCCTCCCCTAAAGTCCATCTAGACCTTGCCTTGATACCACCTCTTCCAGGAAGCCCTCCCTGAATTAGACACTTGTGTCTAAGTTAGATGCTTATTCTTCCAGCTTCCAGGTCTCTGTGCACCCTTCTGTCTGTCTGCATAACTGGGATGCCTGCCCTGTGGACACTGAGTGCACATTTAGAGCATGTACATTGAGAGCATGATTGGATTAGAAGCTAAAACAATGAAGTGCCTGGTACCCTGCAAGGGCAACATCAACTGAGGTCCCTGTGTAGCTCAGGAACCCTATATCACTGGGTAGGCAAATGGGACAAGGATGACAGCATTTTAATGTATTAAATTACCACATCCACATCCCTGAAATAGAGGGTATCATTCCCATATTATAGGGGAGGAAACTAAAGATTAGAAAATAATAAAAGTGCCAGGCCCTGAGCATTCTTCATGACCAGATATATTCTAAGCTTCTTACTCATTTGCTTAAACCTAGAAAGCCTGTGAGATAAATATTTTATTGCCATTTTGTGCATGAGAGTGCTAAGGCCCAGAAAAGTTAAGAATTTTTCCTAATTTGCACAGCTGATACATGGCAGCTGGAAATTGGAACCCAGGGGTCCAAAAAGCTTCATCACTGTGCTCATTGCTCCAAGAGAAGTCAAACAGTGACAGTGGCAATATTCAGCCT
The DNA here is from genome assembly GCA_004365215.1 of Cuniculus paca. Taxonomy (NCBI): domain Eukaryota; kingdom Metazoa; phylum Chordata; class Mammalia; order Rodentia; family Cuniculidae; genus Cuniculus; species Cuniculus paca. Next base: position 12,075 of record RJWT010020673.1, on the reverse strand, counting down.
GATGTGGATAAAGTCCTCAGTTTGTATGTGTTGAACAGAGGGGACATACTCCAAGTCACATAAAGTGGAGTTTCAAGTCTTGGATGCAGGATCCCCAGTGATCCTAGCTGGCTCTCAGGCAGTCCTGTTGGAGAAGGAGCCACCTGACCCTCTCTTGCCCCCTCTGCTCTTGTAAGTATGGTTTGTATCACAGACAGCTAGGCAGGGCCTCACCACAAACTTGAAGGTGGACCTGTGATAGAAGGAAAGACCAAGCTCAGTGGCTTGGGCCTGGCTATACTACACAGATTCCTGCCTAGAGCACAGCCCATTACCCAGCAACAAGCACCCAGCCCCCACCCTCCACTGACAGAGCCCCAAGGCAGGCAGAGCTCAGATTCTACCCAGGATGCCCTATCAGTGTGTCCAGTCTCATTTTTCTCTCTCTAAATTGCTCTCTGCTCAGCATTGGTCTTCCCCCTCCCCTGGGTCTCTGAATAAGGAATGCTGGTTACTATGGCAATGGGCTGGCTAATGGAAGGAACTCAGTTCAGTAAATTAATTGCCGGACTTTTGGGGAACTAATAGCAGTGTTCTGCCTCCCAGCGACAGGGGTGTGGCCTACGTCATGCCAACTTGGCAGCTAACCTCTGGAAGTAGCTCAGGGCTGGGTGAGAGGAGATGGCTTAGTGGTGTCCCAGGCTGTGACCTGAGGTGAGTTGGTCAGGATGGAGGAGATTCAATATCACAAATTTCATGTTTCTTGAGCACCTGCTCAGGGGCCAGATCCCTGCTGCATGCTCTACAAAAAATCTTTTTCTTTCTTTCTTTCTTTCTTTCTTTCTTTCTTTCTTTCTTTCTTTCTTTCTTTCTTTCTTCCTTCCTTCCTTCCTTCCTTCCTTCCTTCCTTCCTTCCTTCTTCAAAAAATATTTTTTCTAACTTCACACCCAGCACTTCCCAGGTTCCCATAAAGCAGAGATTGTCCCCTTCGAGTGTCCACCAGAACTGCTCGTTCAGTCCCAGAGGAGCATAACCAGGATCCAGGACCAGGCTGCCTCACTCAGTGGATGTTTCCACCCATTTACTCCTGGGTGGAAGGCCATTCTCTTCTCTGAATCTCTTCTGGAAGACAGAAGCAGAGAGAACACTTCCTAATTCATTCTATAAAGGCAGCATCACTCTAGCACCCAGGCCAGACAGAAACTTCACAAGCAAAGAGAACATCAGACCAATATCTCTCATGAAAATAGAAGTAAAAATCTTCATCAAAATACTAGCAAGTCAGATCCAACAATGTATAAAAACAGTTTGACACCACATCCAGGAAGGATGTACCCCAGGGATGCAAGGTTGGTGAGCACCCCAGAATTAGTTTCTCAAAGGTTATACTTGGGCAGGCTGAGGAGACTGTCCTGCCATCTGTGGGCCTTGACTGGAAGGAAAGCTCTTCCTGAGGCCATGTACTTTTAAAACCCTCGTCCTCTCTCCTGGGAACTGGGTGGAGCACTGCTTTGTTGGTGATTAGATCCTTGGTTTAGTTCTCTCCTGTTTCTGCACTTTGACCTACGTACTGGTCCCTCTGGATCCTGCCATCCAGAGAAGTCAGGTTGCTGATGTGGGCCTGGATGCCACACAGACTGAGTCTTAGCTTCTTGGTGTTCAGCCATAGGAAGACTACTGAAGTCTTTTGTCTCAGTGTCTTACTCAGTAAAGTGTGGCTAATAATGCCTATCATTCAAATTAGATGGGTTATGATGTATAAAGTATTTAGAATGGATGTATTAAGTATTTAGAATGGTGTCACTTAGTGATAGCTCCTGGAACATGATATATGTTAATGGTTGGTGGTGGCCAGAGTATGAGCTTTAGGGTTATTGAGACATGATGTTAAGTCCAGCTCAGTGGTTACTCACGGTGCACTATGCATTTAGGGAAGTTCTCTACACTCCTAGGTCTCTTAGTCACCATGGGTGACTAAGCAGGGTGACAGTTCTGACTTGTAGGATTTCTGTGATCTTAGGGTGTGTGCTAGACAAGTCCCTCACAGGACACACATAATGCATCTTCTCCTACACCTCACCCTAGAGAACCTGAAATCCAGAGTATGGCTCTGTCTCAAAAGATATTCACTGGCCTCAGGTTAGACAGATAGCTTAACCCTATGCTGAGGCTTTGCTCAGTATAGATTCCCCCTGTGAGAGCTGGCCATCAGGAAGTAGTGAGTTCTGAGACTGAGATGGGAGAACCCACTCCATGGGTTTATTGTGAAGATTGAAATGTTGTATGTCTGCACCAGGGACATACAAACTTTTGGCTTGCCTGGGCTCTCTAGAGTGAGGAGGAATTCCCTTAGGTCACACTTAGAATATTTAGTATAATCAACGCATGTATGTAACAAAACTTCCTTTATTTTGAAATATTTTTATTATAACATTAAAATAAAATAACAGTAAGCCCAAGTTTCATAATTAAATAAGAAGACAGACATTTCTACTTAATAGCAATCAAATGCCTGTCTCCACAGGCACACACAGGTGTGGGTAGTTGGAATCCTATTATTGGTAAGGGCTGTTTTACCAGCTAAATCCCTTAAGTGCGTGTAATGTCTGACATGATGGGTTTCCATTCCACTGACTGTGTGTGGGGAGCATTGGAGGTGGAGTTAGAGCCTTCCCCTACAAAGCCCTCTTTTTGTCACCTATGCAGTGCTAGCACTGCTGATCACTCAGTCATGAAAAATATTCCTAAAAACACCCAATAATGTGGAAAGTTTACAAGCTCATAGGACCACATTACTAGCTGTCTAGGACTGCATACGGCCTCTAGGCTGTGGGTTGCACATACTTGTTCTACACCAGAGAGACTCCACCACTGCTGAGCTTGGTCCCTAGTGGGTCCCAGGAAGGCTGGAAAAAGTCAGCTCTGGGCTTTAATCCAGCTCTGGCTCGAGTTGGTGATGGGAACTCAGGAGTGACTGAGGCCTTCAACTAAGGGCGTTGCATGCAGTTTTATTATTTAGTTCATATGACAATCTCCTGTGAGATGGGTTCTATTATTACCTCCCCCCCTTTTTTTGTGCTGGGGAATGAACCTAGGGTCTATTGTTAAATTGTTCAAACTGGGTTCAAACTTTCAAAGTTCCTGTCTCAGCCTCCCAGAGTGCTGGGGTTACAGGTGTACACTGCCATGCACATCTCCATTACCTCCTCTTTATAGGTGAGGACATGGAGGCATGGAATGATCAAGTGCCTGTGATCTCAGAGCTAGGGGCTGTGCAATGGTTTGTTGTTATCTCCAGGCCCTCAGGTCAAGAGTCCTTGCTCCTGACCCTAGGGAACTCTACTCCCCTATCCACCCTGACCACTGATGCTGTTGCACCCCTGGTAGTGGTGATGGGTGGTGGAAGCACATAACTCTTCCAGGGAGAATCCTTTTCCTTGCCTTCCCAGCTTCTAGAAGCTACCTTCAGGCCTTAGCTCATCTCTAGTGAGGGATGGTCAGTCAGGTCTATCCCAGGCCACTTTCTCTTGCTTTGAATTACTGTCCTCCTTTCACTTAGAAAGGCTCTAGTAGTGACATTGGGCCTGCCCAGAAAACTTAGGTTATTTATACATATTTTACTGTCACCTGATTCTGATTATCAACCTTTATTTTACCTGCAACTGTACATAGCTGTAACAAGATCATATTTAGAAAAATTGGAATAGGAACATTTATTTATTTTTATTTTGGTTTTAGAGTGAGTACGTACATACATATATTGTGTGATCAAAATATACTGTGACTGTTTAAATTTTTGAAAGTTTGTTATAATAGAAGACACATTGCCATTAATCCCCCTTAAAATATTTCTCCTAGCTTTTATCCATCAATCTTGCTACTTTATGAAGCAGTTCTGAAAGTTTTCTTTCATGAGGTTTTGTGTGTGTGTGTCTTTATGCCTTGAGTCAATTGAAAGCATCTATGGTAATTTCTGTCAAATAAAAACATTCTAGTGTGTCCTCATCAACCTTTTCTTACCAGATCTGGTGTTGTGCAACTTTTGCCTTTTCCCAGAAGTCAAAATGATCACTGAAAGGTAAACGTTTTGATTCTATTCAGGACAGTGAGGCATCCATAACAGTTCAGTGGAAGAGGACTTCCAGAACTGCTTCAGAAAATGACAAGAATGATGGGATGGGTGTGTTTGAAGAGAAGGGGAGCTTTTTTGATGGAGTTTAGTGGCTATTTGTCTTTTGCTGTAATAAAATTTTTAAATTTAAATATTCACTGTACTTTTTTAGAACATCACATATATAAATTTCCATTTCAACCTTTTAAGTGTATAATTCAGTGACATTAATTACATCTACATGTTGTGCAACCATGACCATCACCAGTGTCTATTCCTAGTTATTCAGCAACTGCATGAATTTTCTTCCCATTTATACAGGTCTTTAATTGCTTTTCTTTTTTATTTTAAAGAGAATAGAACAAAACAAAACAGAGCAGAACAGAACAAAGCAGATCCAAACAGAACAATACAAGCAATATTCATCATTGTTTAATTTCTTTCAGCATTGTTTTGCAATTTTCAGTGTACCAAGCTTATGCCTCCCTGGTTGCATTTATTCTTAAATATTTTATTCTTTTTGATGCCATCATAAATAAAATTAAAAAAATTTCATTTCAGATCTTTTACTGCTGATGTATAGAAATGCAGTCAATATTTTAGTCCTGATTTTGTATCTTATAACGTTGATGAATTTGTTTATGAGTTCTAACAGTTTTGTGGGTTCTTTAGGGTTGTGTGCATATAAGATATGTCACATTTAGATAAAGAGAACTTTACTTCTTCTCTTCAGATTGACTGTATGGGGCTTTTTATCTTACCTAATTCTCTGGCAAAACACAATACTATGTTGGATGAAGTGATGAGAGCAGACATCTCTGTCTTCTTGACCTAAGAAGAAAAGCTTTCCATCTTTCACTGCTGAGTGTAATGTCAACTATTGACTTTCACATCTGCCCTTCATAATGTCAAGGAAGTTCCCTTATATTCTTAGTTTATGAAATTAAAAAAAAATCCTGAAAGGGTGTTAGTTCTTGTCAAATGCTTGCTGCATATCAGTTGAGATTATGGTGGTTTTTACTTTCTTTATTCTATGGATGTGGTGCATGGTATCAATTGATTTTTGTGTGTTGAGTCACCCTTGCATTCCTGAGATAAGTTCTGTGTATTAATTTTAATATGTTGTTTAGTTTGACTTGCTTATCTTTTGCTAGGTAGTTTGGCATGTATGTCCAGAAGGTATACTTATCTATAGTTTTCTTTCTTCTTATGTATTGGGGAATATATACAACAAAAATTCCTCTAAACATTTTGAGAATACAGCATGAATGATGCCCAGTTTCTGCAATCAAGGATGTTGTTAAATGTACTTTTAAGCAGGATGGATGCTACCATTTTATCTTCCCTGCCTGAATCATTCTTATTTCTCAAAAAGTATTGGATCATAAGTTGCTCTGAATGTTTGAATTTGTTATATTCACGGATATCATGGAAAAGGTGTAGTTTCTGCCCCAAAGATGCTTAGGTTCAAATGTCAGTCCATCCTCTAACAAACTGGGTAACCTAGAGAAAGACAGGTCTTCTCTCCATCTCAATCTCTCCCTTCCCCAATTGGAAATGATAATGCATGCTTTGAAGAGTCATATGAGATCATGCAGTGATCAGAAAGTGCAGAGTACACTGCAGTTAGTCATTTACTTTCATAGCTGTCTGATGATATCTGTGTTCATCTACTGAGTGACTCCCTGTGACCATGAGATAAGATAATGTAACAACATCAGATGCTGGCCATTCCCCATTCATTCGCAAATCTTGTATTTCCTGAGGTGTACTGTGTGTTAGGACCTTTCCTAAGTGCTGGGCAACCAACATGAACAAGACAGACAAGTCCTGCATTCACACAGGATTGCAGGATGAGAGGGCTGCGTATCCAGCTCTTCTGGGCTCAGATTCTGTGTCCCTTCTTTTTTTGGGCCCTCTGAACATGTGGCTCTCGCTATTCTTATATGTCCCATTTTGAAGCACTTTTCCGAATTCCTGTGGCTGCCTTCTGGTCTTCTTCCCTTGCTTATTGCCATGCAGGCCCTTGTACCCCATGCTCTTGTGAGGAGGTGACCTTCAGTACCTTGTTGGGAGGAGTTGGTGGAGATCAGATTAGAAAATTCGTGTGTGTGTGCCCTGTGTGTTCCCGTGTCCCCTCTCAACTTTCCCCCTGGGGCCTCGAAGTTCTCATTGCCTCTGAAGTTGTTGCCTACCTTTGGTCTGCCTGAGTTCTACTAAGCCATCTAAACTACATGTGGGAGGAACCTGGGGAGCCTGACCCTCCCTGAAATGATGAGATGACATAACTCCCTCTGTTTCTTTTCTCCACTGCTCATTTATCTACCTGTCCTTGGCAGCGGGCACAGGGAAGGGAAACTGGTGATATTTGCTAAATGTATATAATGGTGGTGAAATCTATGCATTGTTTTACCTGTCTAGAAACTTGGCTTTAATCATGACAAATACTTTTTGGAAATGGATAGAAAGAAAACTACTTAGCCCATTTATTGGGGAAGGCATGTAACATTCCTTGCTGTTAATAACAGACACAGAGGTAATCTTTATCACTATTGGTGGCAAAAGAAAACGATCAGATTGCACGCTGCTAAGTTTACACCAAATAGAGACAGGAGCATACCTGGAGAGTTCTATGCCCAGGTCAATGGTCCAGATTCTGAGTTCAGTATTTCCTGTGGTGATTGAGTTATCAGCATTCCTCTTCTGTTTCTCTTTCTCTCTTTTTTCCTCTCAAATATGAGCATTAACAGAGCACTTGTTCTGGGATAGGTTTTTGTGGTGGCCACTGAGGTGGGGGAAAAACCATTTGACCTAGTCCTTGGCCACAAAAAAGCCAAGACATTGAACGAGACAGACTCCTGGGAAGGTAACTGCAGCCTGCATGTATATACTATGACCAGGACCTGCCCCAGGTCCTATGGGAACAAATATTTAAAGTTTGAATAAGGACATGACTCCATCATTGGCCACCCCTTTCCCAGGGAGACATAGAAGGATCAGAGGAGAGAAGGGGGGATGAGGAATAGCTCTTCCCTTGACATATGTTGAGACGTAAACCCACGTCCCTGAAGAAGATGCTAGAGATGTAACACCAGAGATGCAAGAAGAGATGAGATACTGTGTGCAGAACGTGGATGACAGATGAAATCTAAAGGGGCTGTGGGAAGATAAAGGTCATGTTTGAACTTTGTTAGGCATTGGTATAAAATTCAGCTAAGGGTGCATCTGTTTGGTGAAGTGAATCTGAAAGGCAATAGCATATACAGTGGCATTTGGTAAGTGTGAAGAGTAGGAGGAATTTGGAGGCTTATGGCTTTGGTTTGCTAGGAACTGGCGTTTTTTTTGGCTTCGCTCCCCAGGTCTAAGGGGTTGCATATATACTGGGGAGTTGGCCAAGATCCTCAACTGCCTGTATGAGGGGTATGGCGAAGGATAAATTAAGGAATAGACAAATTTAGTAATGCATGATGGGGAGCTGGGAGGTCAATGCCTCAGACAGGCAAAGACCCAGATACTTCAGACCGGCCACTATTTATTGGGTGTGTACAATGCGATGGGTGTATACAATGATAGGAGAGGCTGGCAGAAGATTCCAGGTAGGCAGAAAATGCAGAGGTCCACGACACCGCAGGCAATGGATAATACTGGGATGACTCAAGAGGCTGGAGATGATTTTATCCTAAGAAGGATCTTGCTTTGGATTGTTCTTTCTCATTTTAGTAGTCTTAGTTTAGTAGTGGGTGGGAGAGGATGACCTATCCTAAAAGTTAATGGGAAGTCTCAAAAGGGTGATACCATAATCCCAAGCCTCTGTTTATCCCTTAGGGAAGTATGCAAAATTAGCCATTGTGAATTTGTGGTCCCTAATATGTATACAGTAAGGACATCTGGACTCCATGTACAAGGTAGCTGTTTCTCCAGGAGTAATGCATCTTTACAGGGCATTTGAACTGGATCCACCACTGCTAGGAGTGTGGCCCAGGGAATTCACTCTGCATGGGGAGGTCAGTTATTTATCATCCACACAATAGAGATGGCCTTTCCCCCCACAAGGAAGTGTAAGAACTGACTGAATTTAGTCAGGCTCAGCCATCATCCTGAGGCCACCTTGGGGATGGTCAGCTCAGGATGGGACTACAACCCACACAGAACACAGACTAGGAGAATGTGTCCAGACAATATTCCATGTGGGTGGAGAGTGGGTGCTTTTGAGGTCCAGTAAGCAGAGACAGGGCTCCCAAGGTCAAGGAGGCCCAGAAAGTTTAGGTTTTCAAATGTACTTTCAGTTTGCTTTCTATGCATTGCTGTGTGTGCATGTATGTGATGGAGGCAGAGGGAGGGGACCACAGAGATTGGTTCACCTGTGTGTCTTTGGGCTCAGGCCTGTTGATGTTTTGTGGCAGCTAATATAAATTTTTGGAGTTTTTTTTTTTTCTGATTCACTGGAACATTTCAAATTGCCATAAATTGCCATCAACAAAAAGCCGAAAAGTCAACATTATTTTAAAAATGTAAAGAGAGAAGTCACAGCATCTACACACACCTGCACACATGCACACACACACACACACACACACACACACACACACACACACAGAGGCCCCCTCCTTTGTGGTTGTCCTTTGTATGTCCCCTCCTGGCCCTGGCCCTGATGGTGGCATGTGGTTCTTGCTGTAGTGGACATGCCAGTTTCTGGGATGCATTTTCCTGGTCCACTGCGGTCACCCTACTGATTGTTGTAAATACCTGCATCACATTGGTACTTTGTAAAGGAAGCCTGAGTAAATAAGTTTGTCCCCAACTTATTCCTTTGTTACTGGCTTAACATTTTTTTTGTCTATTGAAATCTTAAAATGTATTCACTTATTATGTGAAGCAAACTAACTCATCTGCCCTACTGCTTTTGGGATAATCTTCTCATTGTAAACATTGTGGTTTGGGTCCCTTGACCGATTCTTCATCTTATCCCTTCATTCACAGATATTGGCTCAGCATGTGGAAGCTCTAATACATGCTGAGTTGAGTCAGCCTGCCATCAGCCCCCAGGGATCCACTGTTTATCAGGGCAGACAAAAAGGCAAATGGACAAGCAACAGCCTGCTGCTATTAGAAGTCTCTCTCAGGGCTCACCAGGGGTAGCTAAGGGTAGCACTTTGTCCAACCAGTAAAGGAGGTGCCTGGGAAAAGTTTTCTGGAAGAACAGTATCTGTGTCAAGCACCACCCGAGAACTGTGGATTTCAGGCAGAGTGGAAACGTCCCACAGCAGCAAGGACTGATACAGAGCTGGCATCTGTGGGAAATGACTCAAAAAATCTACAGCCACCAAATGGCACCTGCTGGCCCAATGGGGAGAGGTGTGAAGTCAAGGTTTGGGGCGTGTCTTAGTCACATTCCTCATTGCTGAAATACAGTACCTGACACCTGCCACTTAAAGGAGGGAGGTTGATTTGGACTCACAGTTTAGAAGTTTCAGTCCTTGCATGGTTGTCTGGGTCCAGGCAGAAGTGGCATAGTGGAAGCCTCCGATGAAAGAAAGCTGCTCATCTCATGACTGTCAGGGAGCCGAGAGAGTCAAGGAAGGAACTGGAAAGAGAGACACACCCTTCCAGGTCATGTGCCCATGAGCCATCTCTTTTGATCAGGCCCTACCTCCTAACAAGTTAGCTATAATGCCCCATAGTCCAGTCACTTTCCAAAAGCCCTACCTACAAGTACATGGGGCTTCCAGGGCATATCTGGATATAAACCATAACAGGAAGGTAGAACAGGGCAGGTCTGTGAGCAGTGTGCAGTAAGCACAATATTATAAAGGGATCTGGGCAATATTATAAAGGGATCAAGCAGGTCCAGCTGTGAGGTCCTCCCTCAGGAGACCACCCCCTCTCTTCCCCACAGCCTCATGGCCTACCATGAGCTGGCATTGGGTGGATGTAGAGATGGTGGTGGAGTGTGTTTGTCACTTTTTTTGCCAATGGGACCAAATATCTGCCACCTGTAATTTAAAGGAGAAAGGGTTATTTTGGCATATGGTTTCAAAAGCTCATGGTCTACTGGCTCCAAGTCTTAAATATTATGGTAGAAGAGTGAGGCAGAGGAATGCTGCTCAATTCATCTTGGAAGAAGAAAGAAAGGGAAAGAGGCAGAGAGAGAAAGGGTCTGGGGAGTGATATACCCTTTAAAGGCAGGCCATGCTCCCAGTGACCTACTTCCTCCTCTGGGCCCCAACTGCTAGCCACATGTTTAGCTATGGACTTTTTACTAAATGGATACACTGATGAGATTAGCCCCTCATGAGCCATTCACTTCTCTCGATATCACTTCTGAACACATGAGACTCTGGGGAATATTTTAGATCTAAGTCATAACAGGGTAGGAATGCTTAGCTTTGCTCACTAGTTGGCTACATTATTGACTGTGTGTACTGTGGGAGCCAGGAGTGAAGAGTGTTGAAGGGGCTGTGTATGGGATGGGGCTTCCTTCTTGCTTTGGGGGCCTTCAGCTCAGGAGTGCTTCTCTAAGGATGTGTTCTTCACACAGGACATGCTCCACTAATCCCCACTGGGGTCTCTTCCTGGCTGAGACATGTTCATCTCCAAGAGCAAGGGAGCCATGGTAGGCATCCGAAGGAGCACGGTGGCCTGCCTCCTCTGGATATTGCTGTTGTGGAGTAAAGGTGGTGGCTGTCAGGCCCAGCGGGCAGGTAAGCATCATGGGCTGCACTCTGGCTGAGGCTGAGCTGGCCCCATGCAGGTCCCTGTGTCTGTCAGTGTAGGTGGTGGGTGTGGGAGTGGCCAGCCACAAGGGAGCTCGTGGCTGACTGGGTATAAGGTTGTAAGTTAACTGACAGGTGTGTGTGTGTGTGTGTGTGTGTGTGTGTGTACCTACCTGTGGTGTGCAGGAACCTGCTGCTCAGCTGGGGCATGTATGTGAGGGAAAATGTGGGAGTGTGTGTGACAGTGTGTGAAAGAATGTGAGTATGATAATGTGTGGTCATGTGTGATGATGTTGTGTGAGAGTGTGTGACAATGTCTGAGAGTATGCATATATGAGAGTGAGAAGGTCAGACTATATATGACTGTGAGAATGTGATAGTACGTGAGTGAGAGTGTGTGAGAGAACATGTGTATGATTTCAAGGGAGTGTGGAGGTGTGCGTTTGTGTGATAACATGTGACAGTGTCTGTGCAGTTGACTTTGGGTGTATGGGGTATAGAGGTAGGGTGAAGGATGAGGCCACTCTGACCCTCTTCTCCCTCAGTCAGTAGTGAGCTCTGAGGCTGACCCTGCACAGCTTTGGGCCTGGGCCTAAGGCAGGACTTGGGCCCGGTTGTATTACTCTGCCATGTGAAGGCTTTAGACACATTTTGGAGGAATGGGCACGTTGGAGTCCAGCCAGAGAGGCTCCAGGATACAAGAGGAACTTGTCTATGAAGTCGGCCAGGGCCTGGGAATGCTTGCTGGAGATGGAAAGGCTGAGGGAGCAGTCTGCGTTGGGACAAGACAGTTTTGCTGTCCTGTCTGGGGTTCCTAACATGATAGTGGCAGCAGTCAATGCTGAGGCATGAAGGGTAGGTAGGAACATGAGCCAGTCTCTCCCATGACGCCCAGCACAGAGATGGCAGGTGGTGCCTTGGGTGTGTGAGGATGCCTCCAAGGGTACAGACAGCGCCTATTCCTTGACCCAAGGCATAAAATGCCATTCCAGTCTTGCAGATGATGGCTAAGGTAGCTGCTGGCATACCGGCTGTCACTTGGATTTTGAAAACTGGAGGGAGAGATTGATGTGGAATATTGGAGAGCAGCATTGACTCAGGTCAGATAGGGAAGTAGTGTGTGTGTGTGTGTGTGTGTGTGTGTGTAAACACACAGTTCTATTTTTCTCTGGGTTTGGACTTTTTTGATTTCAAATATAAAAGCTAAAATACAAAAATAACAAAATTCATTCATAGTTTTGCTTGCCAGGGTAAGCACAGCTTCCCCTTGC
>RJWT010020672.1:0-17882 GCA_004365215.1 Cuniculus paca | reverse complement strand
GGATTCTTTGGGTCTCCAGTGAGCGGACAGATCTCCCGCACTCTTCTGCATTTGACTCTTTGGGTGAGTATTATACAATAATCCTAGAAATGATATGTCCCGTATTAAATCTATTCCCTGACAAACCCTGCCTACTGCAGAGACTGAAGAGGCCCACGGAGGAGTCAATAGATCTGTACACACAAACCCCAGGCTCCTGCCCACCTCCGAGAAAGACAGACCAGAGGAAGTATTCTCCGCCAAGGGCAAAGTGATGACACCTCGATGTTCGAAGAAGTCACAGAAATCACCAAGGACAACATGGGAGCCAAGTGAGGGGTTCATCCATCAAGTACTTGGTAAGGCCAGGCATTCAGGAGGCTGAGGCAGGACGATCATCACAAGTTCAAGGCCTGTCTGGGCTACGTAAGTGAGTCTAACAACCAAAAAACAACCAAAAAAAACACAACCAAATACCTAGCCAGGGGGCTGGGTCTCTGCTTTCATGGGGCACAGAGTTGGCGGAGGACACAGCCCTGTGGGACAGGTTCGACTCAGGAGCGCCTGACCTGGAGTTTCTGGGGAGGGGTTTGGGAGTGGGGGTCACGGTCAGACCTCCCCCATCGGGACGGAGCTGTGACCTGATGTCCGTGCAGAGACATTGCTTGTGGGTCCACAGGGCGGGCGTGGGGCGGTGAGGAAAGGACTTCAGCCTGAGCTCTCTCGCGCCAACACTGCCCGGTCCAATGCCACCCAGGCAACACGGGAAGACCCTACTGAGAAAAAAAAAAAAGAAAGGAAGGAAGAAGAGAGGCAGGGAGGAGGAGGAAGGGAAAGGAGCCTCCTAGAAAGGGAGGTGTGGTCCTTGGAGGCCTCGGAACGCTGCTCGTGCCAGCAGAAGACCCACGCGGGGCTGGGCCCACACAGGGATCCAAGAGCCGCAGTCTCCCAGGGCCCAGAGGCTGTCTGCTTCTTCCAGGGCTGGGGCTGCAGTCGGACACTTCGCACTGAGTAACACCCCAGCCCATTTTAAATTTTGAGACAGGGTCTAAGCTGCCCAGGGTGGGCTTGAACTTGCAGTCCTCCTGCCTCAGCTTCCCTGAGTGCTGGGGTTAGAGGTGTGCACGCACGGTCCATGAAATTCAAGACCGTGGCATAGAGGTTTCAGGTAGGGAATATCTAGTTAATGGCTGTAAGGTTTCAGTTTGGAAGACAAAAGTGGACGAGGACTGCTCAAACCCCTGAATGTATTTAATGCTGCTAGGCTGGACTCTGAAAAATGAGGTTAAAAAAGACATCTGCCTGTAACCCCAGCATTCAGGAGGCTGAGGCAGGAGGGTTGCCTTGAATTCAAGACCAGCCTGGACTACACAGTGAGTTCAAGGCCAGACTGAACTACAGAGTGAGACTCTGTCTCAAAAAACAAACAAACAACAACAAAAAACAAAACAGAAGATGTCTGACACATCTAAGCATGGGGTTGTAGGATGGGGACTGAAACACGTTACCAGCAAAATACAGAGCAACAGAAGGGGGTCCAGCTCTAACAGTGACTAGACCAGAGCGGCTGGGTCAAACAGGCTTTCTGTTTTTAATTGTTTTGTTTGTCTTTTTGTTTTTTGACAGGGTCCTGCCTGGCTGGCCAGGCTGGCCTTGAACTCATGGTGATCCTTTTTGTCTCAGCCTCCTGGAGTGCTGGAATTGCAGGTTCTTGTACATAACACATCTATCTCAGTTCTTTTTTTCATCCCCTTTCTGTTTTCTCCCTCTCCTTCCATCTCTCAGTCCCCTTTCCACTTGAGAATGATTTTTTTGTTTCCCTATTTTGTTTTGTTTTCCTTTGTTTTTTGGTACCGGGGATCGAACTCATGACCTCGCACTTGCCAGGCACGCGCTTTTGCCACTGAGCTAAATCCCCAGCCCTCCCTGTTTGTTTTTTTGAGACAGGGTCTTGCTACACAGTTCAGGCTGGACTTGAGCTCACTCTTTATCCCAGGCTGGTCTTGAATTTGCGATGATCTTCCTGCCTCAGCCTCCAGAGTGCCAGTATTACAGGCGTGCACTACCACACGAGACTTCTATTTTTTATTTTGCTCTTCATTTGTACTTTGGACTTCTTATATAAGAGAAACTGTAATATTTAAGCTTCTGTGTCTGATTTATTTCACTTCACATTATGGCCTCAAGGTGCATCTGTTTTCTTCTTTTCTTTTCTTTTTTGCGGTACCGGGGATTGAACTCAAGACCTCATGCTTCCAGGCAGGTGCTTATACCACTGAGCTAAATCCCTGGCCCTTGTCTTTTTTGAGACAGGGTCTTGCTATGCAGTTCAGGCTGGCCTTGAGCTCACTTTGTAGCCCAGGCCGGTTTCGAACTCACAATGATCCTCCTGTCTCAGCCTCCCGAGTGCTGAGATTACAGGTGTGCACCACCAGGCCTGGCTGTATCTGTTTTCTTACAAATGACTTGTTTATCCTTTTTAATGACAGCATAGTACTCCACCATGCATAAATACATTTCCTTTACCCAGTCCTCTGTTGACGGGTATACAGGCTGCTTCCAGACATAGGTATTGTGAGTTGTGCTGCAATGAACACAGCTGGGTATGGATCACTGTAGCACAATATCTTCAGCTCTCGCGGGGAGACACCCAGGAGGGGAACAGTGGGTCAATGGCATTTCTCATTTTAGTGTCTGAAGGCGTCCCCACACTGACCTCCATAGTTGTGCCCGTTTACACTCTCACCAGCCATGTAGAATGGGCCCTGAGTCCAGTGTAAGACGGGAAACTCTTCTGGGCTCCAGGCTGCGTGCGTGCAGGGGCTGCCAAGGGCTCTGGGTGATGGGGTGGGGGCCACAGAGACCCAGGCCCGCTCTCTTGAGCAGTTGGGCTTCCCTGCTGCCTCCCTCGAGGGCCCGGCCAGCAGCACAGTCGGCCAGAGAACCGCAGGTCTTGCGGCTCGGCTCCCACACGGAAGCCCCCCTTCCACACAAGCAGGCACCCAGGGTCAACAGCCAGGCAAGGGGGCTCCAGGCGGAGGGAAGTGACCTGCGGGACACAGACCTGCGGGGGCGGGGTGGGGGCACCCAGCACTCTGCAGGCTGAGGCAGGAAGGTTCCAAATTTGAGACAGCAGCCTGGGCCACATGGTGAGCCAAGGCCAACCCAACATACAAAGTGAGACTGTCTCAAAACAGCCCTTGAATTATATTTTTACAAAGGTATTCGGCCAGGCGCAATGGCACACACCCAGAATCCTAGCTCTCGGGAGGTTGAGGCAGTGAGGCCCTTTCTCCAAATAAATAGCTAATAAAAAATAAAAATATAGCAGAAACGAGAATCTCCAAGGGTTGGAAGACAAAGGCGAGGAAATAGCCAAAATTTAACAAAAAGAAACACACGAAACAAAGACTAGGAAATTAGAGGATCAGTTTAGGAGGCTCAAAATCCCAATAGCGAGGATTCCGGAAAAAGATAACAGAAGGAAGCCGAGGGAATGGTTCCCTGCACGGGGGCGCGAGCCTCACGTCGGAGAAGCCGCCGCGCGCGCCCGGGAGCCGGGACCAGAGGACCCGGAGCCCAGGCGCGGGGCAGCGCGAGCCAGGCCGAGGAGGGCGGGGAGGGGAACGAGTGGCGGGCAGCCTGGAAGCCCGGACAGCCCAACGCGGAGCAGGGGCCCTCACCGCACCCGAAGCTCGGGCCGCGGCTGCCGTCCTGGCTCGGTGCCTGCGTTGCGAGGACTCAGCGTGGGCGGTGAGGCTGCTGTGCTCGAGAGGGGGCGCAGAAGCAGACGGGCGCCACGCTGGATGCCAGCTGGCTGTGGTCCCTGACGGTTCTGAGGGGTCCCCCAGCTGCTGTACTCGGCTTAAACGAGTGCCACAGCTTTTTAGAGACTCTTTGGGTTGAAACTTCACAATATTGCCTTTGTCTCACTAAAAAGAAGCTGGGCACAGTGGTGCACATCTGTAATCCCAGCACTTGGGAGGCTGAGGCAGGAGGATCACTGTGAGTTCAAGGCCAGCCTGGACTATATAGTGAGACCCTGCCTCAAACAAACAAATACCAAAATAATAAGAATTCAAGTCTGCCATCTCAGAACCCTTCTTTACATCCACAGACACCCTGCTTCCCCACCAAGGAAAAATACTGCTTCCGGGTTGGACTATGCCCCCTCAGGGTGGGATCTTTCCATCTAGCATCCTCCTCTGACCCTCGGGGTCTTCCATGTCCCCTGCACAGGATGTCCTGGGGCCCAGCCCCTCCACAGGGCTCCAGCTGGGCAGGGAGGAGGGGCTCGGGTCCAGCACTGGCCTGGCGCGAGAGGCCTGGGGTTTGATTCCCCAGCACCTCGGAGTACGTGAATATTAAAAAAAACAAAAACTAAGCTGGGTGTGGTGGCGCACTCCTGTAATCCCAGTACTTGGGAGGCTGAGGCAGGAGGATCGTTGCAAATTCGAGACCAGCCTGGGCTACAAAGTGAGCCCAAGCCAGCCTGAATGGCACAGTGAGACCCTGTCTCAAAAAGACCTAAATAAGTAAATAAATAATAAACTAAAACTCAAGTCCAACATTGAATCTAATAATATATATTAGGTATTGTGAAATAGGAAGAAAACATTCAAATGGGGGTGGTGGGACAAGGGGAGAGAGGGAAAGGAAAGAAAGGAAAAGTAAAACAAAAAGTGAGAAAGGCAAGAAAACACAGCACAAAGCTTCTGTAAATGGGGCGTGGGAGTGGGCTGAAGGGAGGGGGGCACCTGGGAAAAGGATCAAGTGTTAGTTACAGTTGCAAACTCCCCAGGATGAAGGCAATCCTTATGTTTACCTAGACTGGTGCTATGGTTGATATATTGTGTCAATTTGAGCAGTTTAGAAATTTAACCTAGAGACTCAGCAGCTAGCAAGGGTTCTTACTTGGTAAATATCCAGATCCTGTACAAAGGAGGGCAAGGAGATTTTGTGAGTGTTACACCCACCCTGTATGGGGAGGGGCTGTGTACAATAAAAGGGAGGAGAAGAGGCTTGTTTACCCCTTTTTGCTCTGGCTGCTGCCTTGAAGTGTTGCCCCAGTGCATGCCACCCTGCCTTGGAGCCCGCTAATTATGGACTGAGATCTCCAGAAACTGTGAGCTAAATAAACCTTTCCTTCCTTCACTTTGGGTGTCAGGGGTTTTGTCCCAGCAAAGAGAGCAATGTAACCAAGACAGAATTTGGTACCAGAGGAGCGGGGCCGTTGCTGTGACTGTACCTGACCATGTGGTTCAAGAGCCTTTGGGAATGGCTTGTGGGAAGAGTTTGGAAAGGTTTGGAGATGTTGCCTGAAAAAGAACCCTTGGAACGGCTTAGGCTGTTCTGTAGGGCAGATTCTGGTCAGAGCTCAGGAGACCAGAAGGCAGATAGAAAGCCTGCCGGTAAAGACCAGGCTTGGGAGGTTTCTGTTGGAAAGAAGGACAGCATTGGTTGTTGGATTCCACATGATGTGTGCTATGGCTTGGCAGAAAGTTTGTCTGCATTTTGCTTGTGTCCAGAGACTTTGCCTGAGACTAAGATGAAGGACAGTGGACTAATTAATCTGGCAGAAGAAATTTCAAGGCAGTTGAGGCGGTGGCATGGCTATTGTTGGGGGCTTTTAGCCAGATTTATGTTATGAATCAAGAGCACAGAGCCCAGCAGGGTGATGTGAAATGTGAGTTTGGCCAGAAAGGAAGCTCCAGTAAAGCTGTGAACTATACAGATAGAGCTGAGATCTCGATTGCTGAGGAGGAACAGAGAAATAGAAAAGATGGCCTGAAGGCAGTGCAAAAAGCAGCAAGTCTGGAACCTTTGCAGCTTCCAAACTGCAAAAGTGAAAGACTTTGCTTTGAGGAGAAAGCCTCAGAGCACCATGTTCCAGAATGGCGGCAGAGGCCCCAAGAGGTTCCAGAATGGCAGCGACATAGAAAATCTGTTCCTCACAATCAGGTTCAGAGTGCCCGGCAATCCAGGCACACAACCCCTACAGCCAAGAAAGGGAAAAGCCTGGCTACTGCTTCAAGTGGCAGCAGACCTTGGCAGCATCCACATGGTGCCGGTTTTAGGTGCATGGAGAATGCATGTGTTCTGAGCTTAAGAAGGCTTCCACCCCGATTTTAGAGGTGGAAGTGTGCCCCTGAGAGGACAATGTGTGAAGCTGTGTGAAGCCAAAGGTGCAGTGGAGACCACAGAAGTTTGGAAAAGCCAGGAACATGGATCATCTAAGGAAACCTGCAGTGGGGGAGCAGAGCCAGCACGAGAGAGAAGCCATGGGATTGGTGACCACTAGAAGTGCCATAGGGGTGGAACCACACAAGCCCTTTGGAGCTCACAATTTGCCACAGATTGCTTCAGATGCTGCACATACAGCTACAGGACTTAACATCTGCCCTGCTGGATTTTGGACTTACTTTGGTTCCATGCTTTCTGTTCCCATTTGTAACTTTTGGAATGGTAATGTCTATCTTGTGCCATTGCATGTTGGAAGTGTTTAAATTTGTTTTCATTTGTACAGGGGCTTGCAGCTAAGAGTTTGCCTTAGATCTCAGAAGAGACTTGGGACTTGGACTTTTCAGCAATGCTGAAACTGTTAGGACTCTGGCAACTCTTGCAGATGGACTAAATGCCTTTTGCATAAAGGGATGTGCATGAGTCTTTGGGGGGTCCAAGGACAAAATGTTGTGTTTCTAATGTAATATAATGTGGATAGACTTAATGCTGGTTCTTAAGGATTGTTAAGCTGTGTTATAATGTTCAAGATGCAAAATGGTAAGAATTAGCATGTCTTGGTATCTGGAGGCTGATTTAAAGAAATATGTCTGGTTGCCAAGTTGACAAGGGGTGGATTGCTATGGTTGATACATTGTGTCAACTTGAGCAGTTTAGAAGTTTAACTGAGAGACTCAGCAGGGAGCCAGGGTTCTCACTTTGTAAAAATCCTCATCCTGTGCAAAGGGCAAGGAGATTTTGTGAGTGCCACACCTGCCCTGAAGGGGGAGGGGGTGGCCTGTGTACAATATAAGGGGAAAGAAGAGGCTTGTGCTTTCCCTTTTCTGCTCTGGCTGCTGCCTTGAAGTGTTGCCCCAGGGCCATGTCACCCTGCCTTGGAGCCAGCTGATTATGGACTGAAATCTCCAGAAACTATGAGCTAAATAAACCTTTCCGTGCTTCGCTTGGGGTGTCAGGTGTTTTGTCCCAGCAACGATAGAAGAGTAACCAAGACAAACGGACCAAGAAATCTTTGAAGACCAAAAACTGACTCTAAATAGAATCAGCCCAGATGCCCGCACTCTGTTCTCTAAGCCAGGCAGGGCGGTTCCAGCAGTGACCATCCTCTCCCTGTCTGCAGACCAGGAAGCCGCAGGTCCCAGCATCCTCTCGGAGAGTGTCACTCCCAGAGCGGGCACCAGAAGGGGAGTGCAGCTGCTGGCTCCAAGGAGCCCCAAACCCAGCAGGGCAAACTCTCTACGCTTCAAGGACAGTGGCTCCTGTCACTCTGGCCTCTGGGCTGCATGACCTCCACCTAGGTCTCTGTCTCTGTCTCTGTCTCTATCTCTGTTTGCCTTTCTTTTCAGGGGCAGCCTGTGCTGGAGCCGAGCAGTTTGGAGGTGCCTGCTCCGCACCTGCGGAGAGCTTCACTCCCCGTCTCATCCGAGCCTCGGCATCTCGACCACGGGACCTCCTGGGAATCCTCGGATCCACCCGGGGCCCCAGCCCTGTGGGTCCAGGAAGGAAGCGGGCTCTCTGCGGACCTTTCCCAGCCCCTGCTGAGCACCCGGGCCTGCGATCCCTGCCGGCTGGGGAGGATTCCCAGGCCTCCCCGTCCATTTCTGCGGCTCCCTTGGCACCAGGGCTCTTTGTGCGGCCAGTCTTTCACTGGTTGTGATCCGCTGCAGACCACAGAAAGAGGCCAGGCTGCACCTTGAACTTTGTCTAAATATCACCTCAGCCAGAGACCCAAATTCGTGACACAAATTCTGCTTCCTGGCTGGGCCTCCTGGTGCACACCCAAGATCACAGAGCTCAGGGAGGCTGGGGCAGGAGGACTGCGAGCTGGAGCCCTGCTTGGGCGACTTAGTGACTTAGCAAAAACCCTGTCTCAAAATAAAAAGGGGAAGGGGAAGGGGGAGAAGGAGAAAGCACTGAGGGTACAGCTCAGTACAAATGTCCTGGGTTCAATCCCCAGTATCTCACACATACACACACACACACGCGCGCACACACATGCACACACACATGCACACACATGCAAACGCACACGCATGTACACGCACACACGCACATGCACTCACACTAAAAACCTTTCTCCACACCTGCAGGACATAGCACACATCCCAGGTAAAAGAGGAGGTTGGATCGTGGGACAGAGATGCCCAGAGGACCCTGCTGAAGTGAACACTTATTAAATGGTCTCCATACTACAGTGGATCCGCAAACCTCTACACAAACTGACAAACAAGGGAAAGAAAATAAAAATAAAAACAAGCCGGCAAGCCAACAAAAGGCCTCCAACCTCCCCCGCAAAGCTGACCCACAGAACATCAAGGGCGGGAAACTGGGAGTTTCCACCTGGAGTATTTGAGGCAAGCCAGGCATTCGCAAGGTCAGGGGAGACAGAAGTAAACAGAGACATAAATTAACAAACTGATCCGCGGGGATGCAGGAGACAGGAATAAAAGGCAGCAGAGACAAGCAAAGTAAGGCAAACACAGAAGAGTCCGTGGGAGGCTCCAAATAGAAACGCGGCAACAAGAAATTCTCTCAAAAGCGAGGGAGCAGAAGCAGCCCACGCCAGGGAGGACGGAGTGTCCGAGCCAGAAGGCAGGGCTGTATGGGTGACAGGTGACCAGGATATACCTTAGAAACAACCAGAGATCATGAAAAATGGACCCAGTAGCTCCTAGATGATAAAAAGAAGGCTAATGTAAGATTAATTGGAATTAGTGAAAAATCACAAGACATGTGGCTGGGCGGGGTGGCGCATGCCTGTGATCCCAGCACCCAGGAGGCTGAGGCAGGAGGATCATTTTGAGTTGGAAAACAACCTGGGCTACAAAGCGAGCTCAAGGTCACCCTGAGTCGCCTAGCAAGATTGTATTCCAAAAAACAAAACCAAACAAAAATTTAAAAATCACAAGACAGCACAGACAGCATAAAAAGCCTGTTAACTGAAATAGCAGAAAACTTTCCAAAAAAGAGAAAGAATTTAACATATACATAACTGAGGCCTATAGAATCCCAACAGCCAAAATCAGAAAAAACCTTCTCAATAACACTTCATAGTCAAAATCCCAGAAGTCCAACCCAAGAGCAGAATCCTAAAGTGGTTAGAGAAAAGCAAAGAACCCTTTACACAAGTAAGAATTACAGCAGACTTGTCAGCACAAACCCTACAGGGCAGGAGAATTTGCAGTGAAGTGTTTCAAGCCCTAAAGGAAAACTGTTTCCAAGCCGGGCTGATATATCCTGCAAAGCTGCCTTTCAAAACTGGTGGAAAAATAAGATATTTTCATGATAAAGAGCACCTGAAGAAATTCCTGACCACCAATCCAGAAGTCCAAAAAGTTTTCAAGGATCTCCTAGGGTGAGACAATGAAGCAAACGATGTCAAAAGGGTGGTGTTTTTGTTTGGTTGGTTGGTTTTTTAGTCTTTTTGAGACAGGGTCTTGCTATACTGTTCAAACTGGCCTTGAGCTCACTTTGTGGCCCAGGCTGATCTCAAACGCGAAACGATCCTTCTGCCTCAGCCTCCTGCCCAGCTGGGTCCAATAGGATGAATGTACCGGGTAGGGGGAGCAGTTACACAGAAGGGAAAGGTAGGGAAATCCACAACCGGGAAGTAAGGCAAGGACAGGAATAAGTCAGTAACTATCAGAAATAATTTTCAATGGAAATGGTCTCAGTTCCACAGTCAAAAGACTTAGATTGGCCGAATGGATCGAGAAACCAAGTTTGACAGCATGCAGTTTACAAGAAACACAATTAACCTAAAAAAGAAACTCAGAGACTAAAAATCAAAGGGGGGAAACAATATTCCATCCAAGAGGAACCCCCCCAAAAGGGCAGGTGTAGCAATTTTATAGCCTGACAGCAAAGACTTCAATGAAAACAGATCAATACAGGCAATGAAAGTCACCACCCATGGGTTAAGGGAACAACTCAGCAGGAAGAGAAAATAATCATGAACACATGTGCATCAAACCACAGCACATCCAACTCCGCAAAACAAGGACCACGGATGTAAAAGACCAGATACACAAGAACACGATTGTAGTGGGGACCTCAAAACCCCACTACCACAATCAGATTGGCTAGACAAAGAAATCCATGAAGAAACACGAGTTGAACGAAACTTTCACACAAATGAACTAAACAGATGTCTACAGTGTTCCACCCAACGACAGAATACACACATTTTCCTCCCAGCACAGGATGTTCTCCAAAACAGACCACATACTAGCTGATAAGACAAGTGTAAGTAAATGCAGAAGAACTGAAATTATAGTATGTGTACTACCAAATTAGAGTGCAAAGAAACTAAAAATCAATGACAAAAGACAATAGAAATCATGGGAATGTATGGAAAAGAAGTAACAGACTCTTAAAAGAAGGAACAGACACAACAGGTTATGTAAGAAATCAAGGAAGAAGCTGGGTGTGGTGGCGCATGCCTGGAATCCCAGCACTTGAGAGGCTGAGGCAGGAGGATTGCTGTGAGTTCAGTACATGGTGTGAGCCTGTGTCCAAACAAACAAACAAACAAACAAACAGAAAAGGCAAAAAGAAGAAAGAAAAGAACAACAGGAGATGAAGGAGAAAGGGAAAGGGAAGAAGAAGAAGAAGAAACAAAGGAAGAAATAAGATAATCCAGAGCTAAACTATAATACCAATACAAAATACTAGAATTTATGGGACATATGAAGGAAGGGTATAGCTGGGAATGACCACATCACAAAAAGAGTAAACCTAAATAAACAACCTAAAGACACACGTCAGGGTCCTCGAAAACAAGAACAACCAACACTCGAAGATAGTAGAAGGAAGGAAATTATCAAGAGCAGAGCAGGGCCAGAGATTTAGCTCAGTTGTACAGGTGCCTGCCTGCCAAGCACAAGGTCATGAGTTCGATCCCTGATACAAAAAAAAAAAAAACAAATTAATGAAACTGAGACCAAATAAATAAATAAATACATTGATGTGGTTCTTCAAAAGAATAAACAAAACAAAAAAACTCTTAGCTAATCTAACCAAAAAAAGAAGAAGAAGAAGAGGAAGAGGAAGAGGAGGAGGGAGAAGGAGAGGAAGAAGAGAGAGAGAGGGAAAAGACTCAAATCAATGCAGTTAGAAATGAAAAAGGCAAAATATTTGGGCACAGTAGCACACACCTGTAATCCTAGCTCTCAGGAGGCTGAGGCAGGAGGATAGCTGTGAGTTTGAGGCCAGCCTGGGCTGCAAAGTGAGTTCAAGGCCAGCCTGAACTACATAGTGAAACCCTGTCTCAAAAAGAAAAAAAAAAACAAAAATAACAATGGACACTGCCCAAATCCAGATCATTATTAATTACCTTGAGAACCTATATTCCAAGAAATTAGAGAATCCAGAAAAAATGGACAGATTTGTAGATACCTACAAATTACCAAGCAGACTTCAACACCCTGAATAATCCAATAACAGACAATGAAATTGAAGCAGTAATTGGGAAAAAAAAAAAAGCTACCTAGTAAGAAAGACCCAAGTTTAGATGGATTCACTGAGGAATTCTGCAAAGACTTCTGAAAGATCTAATATCAGTATTTCTCAAGCTCTTTAATGAAATTGAAAGGGAAGGAGAACTACCATTACCCTGATTCTAAACCAGACAAGGATCCAACCAAAGAAGAGAACTACAGTCTCACTAAAGAACATAGATGCAAAAATCCTCAAGATACTGGCAAAAAGAATGCAACCACTCCTCAAAAAGATCATACATCATGACCAAGTAGTCTTGACCCCAGGGAGCAAGGATGCTTCAGATATGCAAATCAATAAACATGATACATGACATAAGCAGAAGCAAGGACCAAAATCACATGGTCATCGCAATAGATGCAGAAAAACCTTTGACGAAACCCATCATTTTTCATGATAAAAACACTGAAGAAAATAGGTATAGAAGGACTTTACTATACCATATCTCAATATGGTAAAAATCATTTATGACAACCATACAGTATCATGTTAACTGGGGTAAAACTGACAGCTTTCCCTCTAAAATCAGGAACAAGAAAAGGATGTCCACGATCACTACTCCCGTTCCACATGGTACTTGAAACATTAGCCAGAGCACTCAGGCAAGAAAAACAAATAAAAGGGATATGCATAGAAAAGGAAGATACCTCATTAGTTGCAGATGACATGATCTACTACATAGAAGACCCAAAAAATCCACCAAAAGATTCATAAAATAATGAAATTCAGTCATGTAGCAGGATACAAAGTCAACACACAAAAACTAATTATATTTCTGAATGCCAGTAATGAATTCACTGAGAAAAAAATGAGGAAATAATATTATTCACAATAGTACCAAACAAAACAAAACAAAACACAATAGTATCAACAGCTGGGTGTGGTGATGCACACCTGTAATCCCAATGTTATGGATGATACATTGTGTCAATTTGAGAAGTTTAGAAGTTTAACTAAGAGACTCAGCAGGGAGCCAGGATCCTTACTGTTATGGTTTGTGTCTAGGTGGCCCCCCAAGCCTCAAGTAGTCATGGAAGCGGCTGAATCTAGCTTTTGTGATTGGTTGTTGTCCAGCGCTGGGATTGGTGGTGTGAGTGTTGCACCCACTCAGGTGGAGCCGGCATACAATGTAAGGTTGGGAAGGAGGCGTGCCTTTCCCTCTTTTTGTCCTGTGCTCTTGCTGCTTGCAGCCAGGCTGTCCCTCAGCTACACCACCCTACCTTGGAACCAGCTGGGTATGTACTGAAACCTCCAAAAACTGTAAGAAATAAACCTTTCCTTCCTTCATTTTGGGTGACAGGTATTTTGTCTCAGCAACAAGATAAAAATAACCAAGACAGAATTTGGTACCAGAGGAGTGGGGTCATTGCTGTGACTGAAGCTGACCTTGTGGTTCAAGAGCCTTTAGGAATGGCTTGTGGGAAGAGTTTGGAAATGTTCAGAGCTGCCACCTGAATGCATAGAGCTGGAACAGCTTAGGCTGTTCTGTAGGGGAGATTCTGGTCAGAGCTCAGGAGACCAGAAGGCTGATAGAAAGCCTGCCGGTAAGGACCAGGCTCAGGAGGTTCCTGCTGGAAAGGAGGACTGCATTGGTTGTTGGACTCTACAGGATGTGTGCTATGGCTTGGCAGAAAGTTTATCTGCATTCTGCCCATGTCCAGAGACTTTGCCTGAGACTGAGATTAAGGGCAGTGGCCTGATTAATCTGGCAAAAGAAATTTCAAGGCAGTTGAATGTTGAGGCGGTGGCATGGCTATTGTTGGGGGCTTTTAGCCAGATTTATGTTGCAAATCAAGGGCAAGGAGCCCAGCAGGGTGATTTACAACGTTGTGAGTTTCGTCAGAAAGCTGTGGACTGTAAAGATAGAGCTGAAACCTCAACTGCTGAGGAGGAACAGAGAAATAAAAAAGATGGCCTGGGGGCGTCCCGGGAAGCATCGGGTCTCCACGCTTTGCAGCCTCAAAACTACAAAAGTGAAAGACTTTGCCTGGGGGAGAAAGCTGCAGAGCGCCACATTCCAGAACGGTGGCAGAAGCCACAAGAGGTTCCAGAATGGTGGCAACACAGAGAATCTGTTCCTCGAAATCAGGTTCAGAGCTCCCAGCAATCCAGGCACTTGA
Source organism: Cuniculus paca (assembly GCA_004365215.1). Classification (NCBI taxonomy): domain Eukaryota; kingdom Metazoa; phylum Chordata; class Mammalia; order Rodentia; family Cuniculidae; genus Cuniculus; species Cuniculus paca. The sequence continues at coordinate 4,044 of RJWT010020672.1, read as the reverse complement.
CCCCTACAGTCAAGAAAAGCCTGGCTACTGCTCCAGCTGGCAGCAGACCTTGGCAGCATCCATGTGGTGCTGGTTTTAGGCACATGGAGAATGCATGTGTTCTGAGGTTAAAAAGGTTTCCACCCCAATTTCAGAGGGCCTGGGAGGCCAGGCAGCGCACCCCTGAGAGGGCAATGTGTGAAGTCGTGAGTGTGAAGCCAAAGTGGAGACCCCAGAAGTTTGCAAAAGCCAGGAGCATGGATCAGCTAAGGAAAGCTGCAAGGATTGAGCAAAGTGGGCCTACGACAGAAGCCCTGAGAGCTAAAACCCCTAAAAGTGCCATGGGGGTGGAGTCACTCAAGTCTTTTGGAGCGTACAACCCGATTGCTTCAGATGCTGAGCATGGAACTCCAGGACTTAACCTTTGCCCTGCTGGATTTTAAACTTCTTTTGGTCCCATTTCTTTGTATCCTCTCGTCTGTATCCTTTGGAATGGTAATGTCTATCTTGTGCCATTGCATGTTGGAAGTGTGTAACTTTGTTTTCATTTATACAGGGGCTTGCAGCTAAGAGTTTACCTTAGATTTTGGAGGAGACTTTTGCAACTCTTGGAGATGGACTAAATATCTTTTCCACAAAGGCTATACATGAGTCTTTGGTGGGGGCAGGGAAGGAATATTATGGTTTGTGTCTAGGTGGCCCTCCAAGCCTCATGCAGTCATGTAAGTGGCTGATTCTAGCATTTGTGATTGGTTGTTGTCTAGCACTGGGATTGGCAGTGTGAGTTCTGCACCCACTCAGGGGTGGAGCTGGCATACAATGTAAGGTTGGGAAGGAGGCATGCTTTTCCCCCTTCTGCCCTGTTCCCTCTTGCTGCTTTCGAGTTGCCATGAACAGCTGCCCCTCAGCCACACCACCCTGCCTTAGAGCCAGCTGAGTATGGACTGAAACCTCCAAACTGTGATAAATAAACCTTTCCTTCCTTCACTTTGGGTGTCACGTGTTTGTCTGAACAATGAGAGAAAAGTAACCAAGACACTTACTTTGTAAATATCCTCATCCTGTGCAAGAGGAGGGCATAGAGAGTTTGTGAGTGCTACACCTGCCCTTAAGGGAAATAGCACTGAGAATCAGGTTTTTTTGTTTGTTTGCTTTGTTTTACTTTTTAAGAATCAGTTTGTGATCATATCAAGTTAGAAAGTTTCTGCACAGCAAACAACCAACAGAGTGAAGAGACAACTTACAGAATGGGAATAAATGTTCCAGTTGGTCCTCAGACAGAGGACTCATAACTAGAATAAAGAACTCAAAAAAATTAGGCCCCTGAAACAGTGGTGGCAAAACTGAGGCACGTGTGCACCAGCAGCTGAGCATCAGGTAAGTAGGGGTTTTTCTAAACTAAACCCTGCCATCAGGTTTAACTGAGGGTGGGCACTTTGTAAAAAATACGTGGGTCAGGGCCAGAGTTCGAGCACACAGTCTCTGAAAGGTTTGCTGTCGCCACCCTAAGCTAGGTGTACTGCATTGCTGTCTGAAAAACAATTCAGATTGAGGTCTGTAATGGAAATGGAGTGCCCGGGTCACATTCTGCTATAGGAGGTAACAAATACGGATAAGTTTAAAAAATAAGCAAACAAATAAAGACCCAATCAAGAAATGGGCACGTAAGTGAATAGACACTTCTCAGCAGAAGCACAAATAGCCAATAAATACATGAAAATGCTCAACCTCACTGACCATATGATAAATGCAAATTATTATTATTATTGGTACTGGGGATTGAACTGACAACCTCACGCTTGCCAGGCAGGCACTTGTGCTGCTGAGCTATATCCCCAGCCCAATAAATGCAAATTAAATCAAAGGGGAGAGTCCGGCTTGCCCCAGAAACAATGGTCCTGATCTATAAGTCAAATGATAGCAAACGTGGGCACTACAGGGTCGGTGTGTGCTAATCAGCGTGGAGACCCTCGAAACACTAGAACCAGAAGTGCGTTTCTCAAAACACAGCAACAACAAAGAATTAGATTGCCCAATTAAAAGACTGAAGTCATATATGATTTATATTTATTTTTCCCTTTCTCTTTTTTAAATTTTTATTTTTATTAGTGCACACTGCAGTACATAGTGACTCTGCCCGTGGGAATCAGTACGCTTCTGTCCCCATCTTAATTCTTTTTACTCCTGCTCCCCTCCTGCCCTCCTCTCTCCTCCTGGTTTTCTCCCCACTCATGCAGCCTCCATCTCCCTGTTTCCTAGTAAATTGATTTTTTCTCTCTCTCTTTTTGGGACAGGGTCTTGCTGTGCAGTTCAGGCTGGTCTTGGACTCACTTTGTAGCCCTGGCTGGCCTTGAACTCACAGTGATCATCCTGCCTCAGCCTCCCGAGTGCTGGGATGACAGGTGTGTGACACCACACCTGGCTATTAAATTGATCAAAACAACAACAACAACAACAACAACAAAACCCCACTCATACGCTTCTATGAGTCTCTCTCCAGACAAAATGATTCAAACAGGTTGAAAGCGAAGGGATGGAGAAGATATTCCACGATAACTAAGAAAAGGAGATGGGCTGGCTACACTAATACCAGGAGAAATAGACTCTAGGGCAGACACCATCCTATGAGGCAGACAGCATTACCATCTAGCGGTAAATGACTGAGTCTACCAGGAAGATGTAACAATCACGAACACAGATTCAACAACACAGCTTCCACAACAAAAGCCCGCAAGACCAAAGGAGTCAGCCAGCAAGAAGGGTGGAAGCCGACCGGCCACTGTGCACAGGAGAGGAGAGGCCAGACGCAAGGTCACGGCGCAGGCGTGACTTGCTGACTGCAGCAGGCCACACCTGCCTGCTGTGTGCGGGGCACAGGGTGCACGCCCAGTGTCAGGGCCGAAATGCCATCAGTCTGTGGGAGAAGGCTAAAGATGTGGCCATACCTCTTTGACCACAGAAGAATAAAATTAGAAATGAATAGCCGAAGAACCAAACAATTCGCAGATATGTGGGAATTAAGCAACACGTTTGTGGCCACGCATGGTGGCGACTCTACCGCTCTGTGAAGCAGAGACAGGAGGGTCTCAAATTCAAGCAACATAATAAAGACCCATGGGTTAAAGAAGAAATCACAAGGGAAGTTAGATGAGATGAATTAAAAGGAAAATGTAGTACAGCAAAACTTATGAGGTACAGTAAAAGCAGCACTTGGAGGGAAATTTACAGAGATAAAGGTCTACATTTAAAAAGACCGCAAGTTTCAAACTAATAATCTTCCAACATGAAGAACTAAAACATTAAAACAAACTAACATCGAAAGGAATAAGGGAATTTATACAGATTAGAATGAAATAGAGAGGGGAAAAAACTACAAAAAAAATGAAAACAAAAGTTGGTTCTTCAAAAAGATCAACAAAATTGGCAAACCTTTAGTTCAACAGACAAAAAAAGAGAGACAGAGAGATAGAGAGACAGAGAGAAAGAGAACTTAAAAGAGTAAAATCAGGAATTAATTTACTACCAATCTTACACAAGTAAAAAAAATATCATAAACTAGAAACAGTGGCACACACCTGTAATCCTAGCTACTTGGTAAGCTGAGACAGGAGGACTGCAAGTTTGAGCCCAGATTAGACAATTTATCAAGACCCTGTCTGAAAATAACTTTTTTTCAATCAGATTTTATTGGTACATTTTAGATATACATAATGATCACATTCATCATAGATAATTCTCTTTTGATACTGGGAATCGAACTCAGGACCTTGTGCTGGCCAGGCAGGCACTTATGCTGTTGAGCTACATCCCCAGCAAAGCATAGATAATTTGTCCCTGTACACGATACTACTTTGTTTCCCCATTGCCCTACTTTTCCTTCAACCTCTCCTCCCCTCCCTATTTACAAAAGCTTTGTCTCCATGTCCTCCTTCGTTCTTCATTTTTTTTTCACTTTTCCCTTCTTTCCTTTCCCACCTCCCCTCCCTTGCTGAAAACAAATTTTTAAAAATGGAGATACAGCTTAGTGGTTGAGTGCCAGTACCTCAAAAAAATTATAAGAACAAG
>RJWT010020671.1:0-17893 GCA_004365215.1 Cuniculus paca | reverse complement strand
TGCCACCCTGCCTTGTAGCCAGCTGATATGGACCGAAACCCCAAAACTGTAAAAAATAAACCTCTCCTTCCTTCACTTTGGTTGTTGGGTATTTTGTCTCAGAAACAAAAGAAAAGTAACCAAGACAGACCTCATCTGAGGTGGCAACAGATGGGTGTTTGCATAGCTAAGTACTAAATGATGTCCAATGCATTCATGAATGCCACCAGGTTTGCAGGAGGAGAGAACTTGTTCAGAAAGTCTTTACATTAACATCAGAGAGCAGCCCTTAGGGAAAGCTGGATTCCGCTGGGTGGAGGTGAGATGAGAAGAGCCCCAGAAGTCATGAGGGTATGGGTCTGGGAAGATGGCATGCCAAGTGGAGAGCACCCAAATTGCTGGTACCAGGTTTAACATCTTTGAATGCTACTGAGTTTTACTTGAATATGGAAAGATACAGCCATGAATCAGTAAGAATTGGACAGAGAAAGCATTTCTACCGATTAAAAACAACAACAACGTTGGTAACTTTTCAGGTCTCATTACATACATAAAACCCAAAACTCCTTTCTCTAATTAATATGGTGATATGATGAGTGGAGATAGAGACTGCGAAGGTTAATATCTTATGAGTAAAAATTTCCAGACATTATCTAGGGAATTAAAATTAAAAATTTTTAAATTATAAATTGATAGCCGGGCGTGGTGGCTCACGCCTGTAATCCCAGCACTCAGGAGGCTGAGACAGGCGGATCGTTGTGAGTTCGAGACCAGCCTGGGCTACAAAGCGAGCTCAAGGCCAGCCTGAACAGCATAGTGAGACCCTGTCTCAAAAACAGGGCTGGGGATCTAGCTCAGCGGTCTAAGCGCCTTGCCCGGCAAGTGCAAGGTCGTGAGGTCGTGAGTTCAATCCCGGGTGCCGCAAAAAAAAAAAAAAATTATAAATTGATAAGTATAGTCAAATATATTCATGGTGATGTTATGATATATTAATACAACGTGAAATAACTAAGTGAAGCTAATTAACATACCCATCACTTCAAATATGTACCTTTTTTGTGATGAGAACATTTGAAATGTATAGTTCACTGTTGAATAGCACAAGGGTTTACAGGTACAGTATAAAATCTGCCTATAAATTTTGACTCCCCCCAAATTTGACTAACAGCCAATGTTAACCAGAATTTTACTAATAATATAGTTAGTTAGCACATATTTTGCATGTTATATGTGTTATATACAGTAAAAAAAATACAGGAAAACCATGAGAGATCACTTTTTATTGTTATGTGTATTTACTGGAGAGACTGACTGCTCATGGCAAGATTAGCATTGAGTCATTCAACATTTTAAGTGGATGCATGCAATAACTTAGCTCACTGTAATAGCAACAGAGGTAACTTACAGCGGTATAGTATTTAGTACAGTATTTACAGAAGTACAGTATTACTATAGTCAACTTTATGCAGTTATGATTTAATACTGAATACGTTTATTTTTTTGTACTGAAAATGGAGCCAACTCTGCTCTGTGTTTGTGTGATTTTTGATAAATTTTAACTTTTTGTAGCAGATATAATGGTAGTAAGTGATAAAGTAGATTATTATCTACATATTTTTTGCATTCATGAATATCTACCTTTTTTCTTAATTTTTTAAGTAGTTCTAGGTGACATAACTGGTCTGCAATTTTTCCAAGTTATTACATATCTATAAAAATTCTGCATAAATGTGGACCCATTCAGTTCAAATACATTTTGTTTAAGGGTTAATGGCATTCTGTTAGCAATTTTAAAACATGACATTATAGGGTACAAAGCCTTAAGATTTTCCTTTGAGATATGTTGTATAATGCAGTGAATATGTTAAACAATAATGTATTACAAATTCCAAGAAAGTCTTTACCTCATTTAAAAATATTTCAAAATAGGTCATTATCATACCTCAGAAATCCCAAATTCTCCATATTAGCTCCCAGCTAAAATAAAATAGGCATTCTCTACCTTTTCTATGGTCATCTGTATTTATGAAGGTATGTTGTTTGAAGGCCTATTTATTTAACAGAGTCATCCAAATTCAGTGAGTAGGGTAAGGTGGGGTTGCAAGGATACCTCCAAGTAGGTATCCAGTTATACATAGTCATTCTCCCTGTGAAGAAACAGACAAATTGGCCAATTACAGGTTCTGTGAAGTCATTTCCAATTCTATGTTAATATTAGACCTCAATGTGATTAATTATAAAGCTCATCAGTGGTAGCCACTTGATAATTATTCTCATTAGTCTCAAGCATAACACCACTTTCCCCTATGAGAAACTCAGGTCACTTTACAAATTTTCACTTGCCAACTAGAAAACCATCCTCACTTACATTCTCTAAGACAAGTGCAAATTGTATTAAAGTGAGCCTAGAAAGGGATCTTTTTCATTAATATTTTTAGTTTCTATCTTTTTTCCTCAGAGGTGGTTTTACTTTATTCTGATGTTATTTTGCTGAATACTGTTTCCCATTCCACTCTTTTGAGTTTCTGGTTGGCAGAGCTTTCTGTAGTTCAAGTTTAAACCAAAAAACTCATTGATTTAACATCTCAAGTGGTAGATTCCAACACTCCTGGCTCTGTCACCAATCTTATGCTTTGTGGCCTCCAACAATTAGACTGAACGATTAGAGCAGAATGGAGGCTGATCTGTGCCTGTATCCCTGAGGTTAAGCTCAAAGTCTGGCAATTGCGGATTGCTATTTGAACAAAGAAATGAATGCAGAGATGACCACTCCATTCTATCCCATACCATTTGTCATTTATGATGTCCATGGAGAAAGAACAGAGATAAGATACTGGTAGATATGACCAGAGTAAAACAAGAAGCATATCTATAAAGATATTAATGATGAAAGCTCTTCATTGCACCTATGTGAGGATATGTGAATAAAATACATCACATAGACCTTATGTAATGTGTTTGTTGGGAACTACCACATTTTAGGACATCCTTCCTGACTGAATGAACTTACTTATCTCTCTTTAAAACATTTGTGTCTGTACTAAAACCAAGCAAAATAAAACAGAATAAAACCAATCAAAACAAACCAGTGTAAGTGGCACAGGACTTCAGAACAATACAAAATCAGCAATGGTTGCCATAATGCCTCTTGTTGTCTTCAAAATAGCTGCAGATACCTTCAGACATAGTAAAAATCAAACAAAACAGAACAGAATAGAACCAATAAAAAGAAAGCAATGAATGCACCAAAAGACCTCAAAACAAGACAACAGCAAATCCAAAATGGCTACGATAATATATCTTGCTATCTTTGAAATAGCTGCTCATGCCATCGGATATAACAAAATCAAACAAAACAAAACAGAGTAAAACCCAACCCAACAAAACAATGAAAGTGATACAGGATCCCAAAACAAGGCAATAGGGAATCAACAATGGCCACCACCCTCAGAAGGAGACCCCCCACCACAGATGCCACACTGTGTACTGTCATCCTCTGAATAGACGCTCAGACTACCAGCCCCAGAGCTGCAAAGTCAGTGAAACACCAAGCACCACAAGCATCAAACTGCACTTCACCTCAATAGCCACCATGGCAGCCTGCGTTTCTCAGGATCAGCTGGTTGCCCATGGCAAGGGGGTTGTGGGTTGGTTCTGCCTGTTTCCCAGCTGGTGCACTGGAAAAGGCTGGAGTCTGACTGTACCCCCAGAAGGCTGCACATGACGCTGATTCTCAGGGAGGGTTTGCTCCTTGGTGACTTGTTCTCTTCCCCCACAGTCCATGAATGGTGCTGACTCACAGGAAAAGGCTGGGATCTGGTTGTTCCCCTGCCGGTGGCCCACCCTTGGTGCTGGTTCACAGGGAAGGTTTGCTTCTTGGTGACTTGTTGTTCTCTTCTCCCACAGTCCATGAATGGCTGTGTCTCTACTCTTAGCAATAAGCCATTCAAAATTCTTAAAATTCTCAGATTTTGAGAGAAAGACCTAAGAGTTTAGATACACCATAATTTGGCAAAAAGAGAACAGTTGGTACAACTGAATCTCATTTGTGTCAGAATATTTACATACATATTTTAATCTTATAATCTACTAAGGTTAATTTTATCCTTATTTTGAATTAGGGGAAGGGAGGCTTAGATAGATTGTCTCAGAGAAGCTTGATGAGAACGAGGGAAATTTGTGAATTCTGCTGAGGTGCTAAAATGTGTTTCCCATTTAACATTTCCATCAGCAGCAGAGGAGGGTTCCAGTTGCTCCACATCCTTGTCAAGTAATATCAGAGTTATCTATGTCAGCCATTCTTGCATTTGTGTAGAAGCTTTAGTTTGCATTTCTCTAATAGATTAATGATGCTATACATCTTTTCATGAGCCTATCTGCCAACTTTATCTCTTCTTTATAGAAGTGTCAAAGTCCTTTACCCATTTAAAAAATTAGGTTGTTTTCTTGTTGAGTTTTAAAAATTATTTATATATTCTGGGTACAGGTCTTTTTATCATATATGTAAATTTCTTTGGCATTTAAAAAATGTGATCATGTTTGTATGCAGCTGTTTCTAAACTCTTTCACTGATTGTTTTTATTCTTATGTCAAACCATACTGTGTTGATTACTGTAGCTTCCTATTACTTCTTGAAATTGGATAATGTAATTTCTCCAACTTTAGCTTCTTTATTAATTTTAAGGCTTTATTATATTTCCTTACCTTTCTATATAATATTTAAAACTGTACTTACATATGTCTACAAAAATCCTTTTCATTAGTATTGGTTAAATCTATAGACCACTTTGGAGAGAACTGACATTTTTACTATGTTTGTCATTTCTCTCCATGTATTAAGATTTTAAGTTCTTGTGTCAGCATTTTATAGATTTTGGCATGTAGATTCTATGTATGTCTTGTTCCATTTTTTGAACTATGTAAATGATATTATTTTTCAATTTCAGTTTCTAATTGTACACTATAAGTGTATAGAAATACAATCAAATTTTTTTTGTGTTGGCTTGGTACATTGCAACCTTGATAAATTCACTCAGGTCTAGTGGTTTTTTCTTATTTTGATTTTGACTTTTATATAGGCAAACATATTTTCTGTGAATACAGTGAATTCTAGTTCTTCTTTTCTAATTTATGTGCCTTTTATTTCTTCTTCTTGCCTAATTTTACTAAGATTTATTGTAATACGCTGAACAGACATGACAAGAGTAAATATTCTTGCTTTGATTTTAATATTAGGGGGAAGCATTTTGTCTTTCACCTTTAAGAATAAGGTTAGATGTCTAGTTGTTGGTAACTTTAAACATGTTGAGAAAGAGAGATACACCTTTTGTCAGGTCTCTTTAATAGAAAACTAAATTTATTCTAGTTTACTGGTATTTTTGTGACGAATCTTGCATTTTTCAAATGTTTCTCAGCATCTGCTTATATAATTGTGTGGGTTTTTAAAAAATGCTTTTAGTATGATAGTGACAGATTTTCAAATAGTATTGAATCAGTATTGCATTATCAAGGTAAATCCCACTTATTCTTTTTGTAGTACAGCAAAACCTGGAATTTCTGGTAACTTGATTTGTGAGTGTTCTGAAAAGATGAGCAAGCATTTCTAATACATTTTAACTAGACAAATGAATGAACGTCTTGTAATAGGAGTAGTATATAAGTCATATGATCACAACTGAGCCAATGGCTCCCTGCCCCCGTATTGTGGGTGATCATCTCCCAATAACAGAGGTTATGGAGGAGACACCCTCTGTAGAGGAGGAGATGAAAAAGGTAGAGGAACCCTTAGTTCAAATGAGATCAGGGAGATATGTGCAGTGTGGGCAGTGCAAACAGTGAATCTGTTTGACAACATTGCCATGTCACATTTCCACAATATCCTCAAAAGGAGGCAAAAGCAAGTGTCATTGGATAGATTCTTTGTTAAAGTTGCATGAGAAGAAAAAGATTCCATTGGGCAAACAGATCGAAGTGATTCTGCTATTGTTAGTGATAGTGAAGATCGTCCTACACAGTAATGCATCTCTCACTTTTCTCCCTCAGACTGGCCACGAAGGTTTGCAAAGGTAAGTACAGGGTCCCCAAATAGTGGAACAGTGAGTGCCAGCAACTCAACTTCTCCAGGACAAAGTGTCTACAGTCTGGAAAACAATAACTTGGAGAAGAACTAAAGAGAGTGAAGTTCCTAAGTTACCTTGGAATCACAAGAGAACTGACAGAGGAAAAGAACATAGGATTAAGCAATGCAGAAGAAATAGATCACATTGCAGAGGACAGACACAAAGTGCCACTGATGGCAGTTGGCTAGCTGTCAGCTGAGAGGCAAAGTGAAACTAACAACTTTTTGCTTATGGAGAACTAGAGGACTGCATCAAGACCAAAAGAAACTTGCAGCTGGAATCAGCAAGGAAAATGTGGAACACTGCTTCCAGAGTAGCCTTCCACAACCAATGCTTGGTGAGTGATCTCAGTACAAGTGCCCTCAGCTACAAGCATGGAGCAAGAGCTGGAGGGGACACCATTGTATGGGAGGGCTAAATATTTGAATCTGGATCCAAGAGTAGCCTCTTGGCTGCTTCACACTGCCAAGTTCCAAATGTGGATGAGGAAAAAGACACTCGCAGGAGAATCCCAGCAATGGAAGCAGATGCAGGGAGTTCTGCTGAGATAGCAGGGGCTGGTGAACACCTGGCTCCTGTGGTTAGAGACCAGACTTACTAAGAGAAAGAGAGAAAAGACTCACATCAATGCTATTAGAAATGAAAAAGTTGAAATCACAACAAATACTGTAGAAATCCAGAAGGTAGTAACTACTTCAAAAAATTATATTCCAACAAATAACAAGTTTTGAAGAAAATTGACAGATTTGTAGACACATACAGTCTACCAAAACTAACCCAAGAAGACATAAATATTCTTAACAACCCAATAACAAGCAATAAAATTGACACTATAATAAAGAATCTACCAACTGAAAAAAGCCCAGTCCTGATGGACTCACTGCTGAATACTGTAAAACCTTTGATGATGTTATATCACCAATATTCCTGAAGCTCTTCAAAGAAATTAAAAGGGATGGAGTGCTCCCAAACTCATTTACAAAGCCAGTATCACCCTGATCCTTAAATTGCATACAGACCCAAACAAAACTCTCCCTAATGAACATAGATGCAAATAGAATGCAGAACATTGTCAAAAGGATGATCCATGACCAAGTAGGTTTCACTCCAGAGCTGTAACATGCATAAGTAAATAAATGTAATACATTGCATAAACAGAAGCAAGGTAAAAAACCATATGATCATGTCAATAGATGCAGAGAAGGTTTTTGACAAAATCCAACAATGCTTTGTGATAAAAAGCATGAAGAAAACAAGTATAGAAAGACCATACCTGAATATGATAACAGTTATATATGACCAATTAATATCAAGCATCATACTAAATGGGGAAAAAAAACAGTACTCCCTCTAACAGCATGTCCACTATTACCTCTTCTGTTCAACATAGTACTCCAAACATTAGCCAAAGTAATTAGGCAAGAGAAAAGAAATTAAAGGGGTACATACAGGAAAGGAATAACTCAAATTGTCATTATTTGATTTTTTTATTTTAAAGAGAATAAAACAAAGCAAATCAGAACAGAACAATGCAAGCAGCACAGGACTTCAAAACAAGACAACAGGAAATCAACAGTGGCTACAATAATGTCTCTTGTTTTCATCAAAATAGTTGTCCATATCTTCACACACAATAAATTCAAACAAAGTAAAATAGTATAAAACCAATCAAAACAAAAGAATGAAAGCATTACAGGACTTCAAAACATGACAATAGGGAATCAACAATGGCTACCATAATGTCTCTTGTTTTCTTCAAAATAGCTGTCCATACCTTTACACATATTGAAATGAACTAATAGAAAAAAGACTAAAACCAATCAAAACAAAAGAATGAAAGCATTACAGGACTTCAAAACAAGATAACAGGAAATGAACAATGGTTACTATAATGTCTCATTTTCTTCAAAACAGTTGTCCATACTGTCAGACATAATAAAATCAAATAAAACACAGCAGAATAAAACCAATCAAAACAAAAGAATAAAAACATTATATGACTTCAAAACAAGGTGATAGGAAATCAGCAATGGCTACCATAATATCTCATTTTCTTCAAAATAGCTGTTCATACCATCACACATAATAAAATCGATTCTCATAAACTCTTTAGGAGAAATTCTAGGCATGTATAAGCCTATACAGGTACATCTATCCTTTCTGTATTAGAGGGAAAAACAAAACAAAACAAAAAATATGAGAAAAACAAGAAACTAAAGAGTCAAATAAATAACAATAGCCAAAAACTCTCAAATTGTCATTATTTGCAGATGACCTCATACTCTTCATAGAAGACATGAAGAACTCCACCAAAAAACTCTTAGAATTAATAACCAACTTCAGCAATGTCATATGATACAAGATTGACACAAAAAATCATTAGCACTTGTGTACACCAACAAGGAATGGGATAAGAAGGAAATTCTGAAAACAATACCATTCACAGTAGTGCTAATAAAAATGAGATACCTAGGGTTTAACCTGGGGAAATGAAAGACCTCTACAAAGAAAACTAGAGTGCTCTGAAAAAGGAGATTGAAGAAGTTATCAGAAAATGGAAAGGTGTCTCTTTCTCCTGGATAGGCAGAATCAATATTGCCAAAATGACCATACTTTCAAAACTGTTATATAGATTCAATGCAACACTAATCAAAATAGCAACAGTATATTTTACAGATCTATAAAAAAAAAGTACTAAAATTCATGTGGAACCAGAAAAGACCCAGAAGAGCAAAAACAATTTGGGGCAAAAGAGCAAAGCTGGATGCATAGCAATACCTGATGTCAAGCTTTATTGGAAAGCAGTAGTGATAAAAACGGCATGGTACATTGTTGATTTTCTGTTGTCTTGTTTTGGAGTCCTGTATTGCTTGCATTGTTCTGTTCTGATCTGCTTTGTTCTGTGTTACTGTGTTTTGTTTTGTTTTGTTTTGTTTTGTTTTGTTCTCTTTAAAATAAAATTTAAAAAATTTATTATAGTAAAAGGAAAAAAACAGCATGGTACTGGAACAAAAACAGATATGTAGAACAGAATTGAGGATATAGAAACTTACCCAGACACATTCAGCTATTTGATCTTTGACAAAAGGGCCAAAAGCATATGTTAGAGAAAAGACAGTCTATTTAATATGTGGTGCTGGGGAAACTGCTTATCTGTGTGTGAAACATTGAAACAGGACCCTCATCTCTCACCATATACTAAATTAAAATAAAAATTGATCAAAACAGAAACCTACTGGAAGATACAATGGGTAAAACTCTTGAAGACTTATGTGCATGAAAGGGTTTTCTAAACAGAACCTCAGTTGCACAAAAAGTAACAGCAAGAATCAACAAATGGAATTAAATCAGACTAAGTTTCTGTACAACAAAAAGAATCAACCAGTACAGCAAAGAGACAACCTATAGGATGGGAAAAAATGTTCCCAGATACTCCTCAGACAGAGGATTAATATCTAGAATATATGAAGAACTCAAAAAATTTAATCCACCTAAAATTAAAGATTCAGTCAAGAAGTGGGGAAGAGAAATGAACAGACAATTCACAAAGGAAGAAATACCAATGGTCAACAAATATATGAAAAAGGGGTCCAAATATCTGGTCATCAGAAAAATGCAATTTAAAATAAGGCTATGATTTCTTCTTACTCCAGAATGAATGGCAATCATTAGGAAATTAAACAAGAAAAAAATGTGATGAAGCTATCTATGGTAAAAAAGGAATGCTATTTCACTGTTGGTTGGAATGTGAACTAGTACAACCATTACGGAAATCAGTATGGAGATTTCTCAAAATACTGAAATTAGAAATTCCATGTGACCTAGTGATCCCACTGCTAGATATCTTCCCCAAAGAGTTTAAAACATCATACTACAGCAATACATTCATACCTATGTTTATAGCAGCATAATTTGCAATAACTAAATTCTGGAAACAGCCTGTATACCCATCAGATGATTGGATAAAAAAATGTGGTATCTATAGTTAATAAAATATTACTCTTTTCTAAAGAATGACATTTTTGAGACATCTGTAGGAAAATGAACACACTTGGAAAATACAATGTTGAGTGAAATAAGCCTTCACGCAAGCTTAAATACCATATGGTATCTCTCATTGGAGTGAGGTAAAGTACAAACAAAGAGAATAATGAAAACAGATAGAAGGGGACAAGTAGATGGATCTCTTGCAATAGAGAAGTGACCCAATGGGGCAAGGGTGAGGGGTGAGGAGGAGGGGAACGGGAAATAAGTAGAAAAAAGATATGCCATGTACAGGAACCTAATAAGTTCAATTAATGTAAATATTATATGCTGTAATGTGAACTAAGATCAATAATATCAACAAGAATGATAGGGGAACTTAAGGAGGAGGCAGGGGAGGGTGGAAAAGGGGAAGGGAATTAAAAAAGAAACCAGCTGTGGTATGTACCTGTAACCACTCTCCAAGATGATTGTAAGCTGCATGAAGAGCAAACATGTACTAATAAAATAAAAAAATAATAACTAAGGTAAGTGCAGGTTAATTTATTTTTCTTTATATTTTATATTCTTTATTATTTTGTATTGCATTACATTATTGCCATTAGTTTTATATGAATATTTTTGGGTTTGAGTTTCCATTATTTCTTATGGGGAAACAAAGTTTGATATACAGGTACTCTGGATTATAGGCATGTTTCCAGAGTGAATTACACTTGCAAACCATCATTTTACTATATTATTTTTCATGTTGTACTGGATCAAATTTGCTGTTTCATAGAGTATATTTATTTCTATGTTCATAGGGGTTGTTTATTTGCAGTTTCTCTTTGTTGTACTGTTGTCTTATTTTTTGAATCAGAGTGAAGCTGGCCTTATGAAGTGAATTTGAAAATATTTCCTTCTGTGCTATTTTCTGGATAAGACTATGTAGAATTGCTGTTATGTCTTTATCAAATGTTTGGTACAATTTATCAGTGAAACCACCGACCCTGGAAATTTATTTTTCCAAAGGTTCATAACATTTTTTAAAAATAAAATTGACATCTTCTTTTGGTGTATAGTTCTATAGAGTTGCATGGATTTATTCTTTTTAGGGATGTTTTAAAAGGTTGTTTCAATTTCTTTAATAGTTATACAGCTCTTTAGGTTAGCTATGTCTTTTTGAGTGAGTTTTGATTGTTTATGGGATTTGAGGAATCAGTCCATTCCATTTAAATTACTGAAATTTTGTGCATGGGGTTGTTTTGATAGTCTTTTTATTGCTATTCATATATAGCATTTTTATTCTCCTTAAAATAAAAATATAAAACAAGGTCTATTTTTATTATGTCTCATGATTTTGTGGGTAAACAATTAGGACAGTACTATATTGGATACTTCTTCTGTTCCCTAAGATTGGTGAAATTTACTGTCATCAGATGTTTTGATAGCTGGTGGACAGGTTTGTCAGGAAAGTAATGTCTAGAATGGCTTCACTCATCTTTCTTGCTTCTTTGTACCTGAGTCCAACTGGAGCATGTGAATTGACCAGTGTTGGTGTAATGAGGTTGCTTACATGGAAGCTCAAGGATGACCAAGAGACAGAGACAGAGATAGAGACAGAGAAGAGAGAGAGACAGAGAGAGATCTCAAGAAGAAATATAAGCCCCCTTATAACTAGTCTCAAAAGTCCCAGAGTAAAATTTCTCTTGAATTCTACTAGTCAAGAAAATCACTATGCTTACCCCATATTAACAGGGGATGAGAATTAGACTTTACCTCTCAATGAAAGGAAAAGTCAATAATACGTAACCTTTAATCTACTGTGCTCTCTATGACCATTTGGAGGCCATTATGGTCTCGATGATGTTAATGCAATAATTTGTGGCATAGAAGGAGATGATTGCTGACAATGAGGTTGTTTTCTGAATGCTAAGGCCAGAGAAGTCTTTCTCAATGGATGCTTGTATGCTGTAAGTGACTGTCCAACCTTTATGAGTTCAAACTGTTTCACCCAGAAACATGATCTCCAGTTGCAGCCAAAGAACCTCAAAGTTATCCTACTTTGTTGCTGGGTAGCTTTTCCATTGTATGAAAATGCCATATCTTTCTTATCCATTCTGCGGTTGCTGGGCTAATTACCCATGCTTTTTTTCTGGTCTTCTGTTGCTCGGATCAATTGTTTTCTCCCTTTTGATTTTCAGTCTATGAATTTCCTTTCATGTTAAATGTGCTACTTATATACAGTATATTAATGGATCCTGTTTTTTGATCCACTATCCCTGTGTTTCTTTTTATTGGTGAATTGAGTCCATCTACATTAATGGTTACAACCAGCATACATTGGTTCATCTCTGCCATGTTTTCCTCCTGCTGTTGGCCCTCCACTTTTCCCCTTCATTCAATTGCCTATCTTGTTTGATGATCCTCCTCTGCTGCTGTTCCTGGAGCCATGGTCATCTTTATCTTTCTCTAGAATATCCTTCAGCACTCTCAGTAGGATTGGTTTGGCGGTCATGAGTTCCTTCAGTTGTTCTTTATCATGGAAATATCTTATTTTTCCATCAATTTTGAAAGATAGTTTTGCAGGGTACATCAGTCTGGGTTCGTAGTTGTTTTCTTTCAGGATTTGAAACACTTCACTCCAAACTCTTCCTGACTTGATGGTTTGTGTTGACAAGTTTGCCGTGATTCCGATTGGTTTTCCTTTATAGGTGATCTGTTTCTTTTCTTGAACAGCTTTTAATGATCTGTTCTTGTGCTGAATTTCTGGGATCTTGATTATTATATGTCTAGGTGTAGATTTACTTTGATTATGGCTAGTGGGAGATCTATATGCCTCACTTATCTGCATACCAGATCCTTTTCCCATGTTTGGGAAGTTTTCCGCTACTGTTTCTGTAAATAGAATTTTTATTTCATTTGTATTGACCCCTGCTTCTTCATTGATGCCTATCACCCTTAAATTATTTCTCTTTGAATCATTTGCAGCCATTGAATTGTTATTTCTTGGTTCCTTGTTATTTTTAAAAGATCTTTCCTTTTGTGATCGTTAGCTGCAATCCTGCCTTCAAGGTCTGAAAGTCTGTCTTCAGTCTGTTTCAAGCAGTTTTGCCAGCTTTCGATCAACTTCTTAATTTCCTGGATGTCTTTTTTGATCTGTTTCACGCATTGTAATTCCTTTCTATATAGTTCATTCAAGATTTCCATCATTTTCTTATGCTCTTTTTTTTTTAATCTAAGTCTTCTTTAGATGTGTTTAGGAATTTTTCATTATGTTTTTTATTTCTTCTTTCACCTGAGATATTATTTCTGATCAGATTACTTTTACAGTCTCATATAGTTGGTTCTTTATTTCCATTGTTATCCTCTCTGAGATTTCAGGTGTATGACTTCTATTTTCCCCACGACTGTATCTCCTGATTTGTTCTCTGTGGGCTGGAGGTCTGAGATTGCCTTTTGCTCCTACCTCTTGTCATGCTCCTGGGTTCCTCCCAGCAAGCTGGTTGTGGGATCCCAGGCACTTCCCACAATGGCTACCGCTCCATGGTATAGAGGAGTGGGACAGGCACCTGGGTTCCTCTGACATCAGGTTTACAGGGAGGTAGCAGGGTGTGAGGTGGGCTTCTCCAGACCTGTGCAGCTACACTGGGGCTTCCCCAATATCCAGCGGTGCACAGTGTAGGAGCTGCTTGTCTCAGCCTACATGTTTGCCCTGAGACTCCTGTGATGGTGGCAGGCACACAGGGGTGTGTTTGTCTGATTCTTTCAGTGGGTGATGGCTGCCTGAAGGAAGCAAGGGCCTCCAATGGTGGCCTGTGGGTGCATGGGGCTTACCTGCCTCATGTCCCTGCTCCTGCTGGCTACCAGGAAGCAAGCCTCCTATTGTCAGCGGGCCAGTGGGCTGTGGTGGATCTGCTGTTTCTCTCTGCTCATGCCGCCTGTCCACAGAAAGCTCCTTCCCACAGCAGGGACCAGTGAATGGAGGTGGATGTTTTGTTTCTCTCTGCTGTGGCGCTTGCTCACAGGGAGCTCCTTCCCATGGAGAGGACCCTAGACTTTGTTTTAAGTCACAAGTTATGGGGTAGTTTATCACACAGCAACAGACAATGGAAATACAATCTTCATTCTGTCCTTGAGAACCTTTGAAGTGTTTCATTGTTGTACTCTCTTTACTCTTTGGATCTTTCCAGATCCTGGATTTCTAGCTTCTTCCTTCAAACTCATGTTCCATATTAATTGCCAAATTTTATTTTTTAAAACCATACACAATCATACATATCTTGCAGGATTTATGGCTATTATAATGTGTTTAAGACAACTAATTCTTTGCTAGACAATAACCAGCAAAAACATTTGAAGCCACAAGCATAGGTGAGAACCTCCTGAACAAAACTCCAGGAGCATGAGAAATACCAAATACCCACATAACTGTAAATATTAAAAGTCATAAACAGGAACTAAAAAATACTAATAACTCCAATAATGAAAACAAGGTCAAGAGATTTAGAGACAGAGGGAAAGAAGCAAGTGGGAAGGGAAAGGAAAAATATATATAAAAAAAGATGTGTTATGCACATGTACAGTACCTCCTCCCTAAGAGAAATGTAAACTTCATTACGGCAAACATGTACTAATAAAAATACATAAAAATAATAACAAGAATCAGCAAATGGGACTACACCAAATTAGAAAGTTTCTGTACAGTAAAGTTAGGAAGCAACCTACAGAATTGTAAAAATATTTTCCAGCTGTTCTGATAGAATATACAAAGAACTAAAAAAAAAATTAATCTATCCCAAATCAACAACCCATTCAAAAAATGGGCAAATTAAATGAAAAGATACTTTTTAGAAAAAAGAAATACAAATGGTCAATAATTTCATGATAAAGTGTTCATCATCTTAACTATAAGAGAAATGCAAATCAAAACAACTCTGAGTGTTCTTCTTACTCCAGAAAGAATGGCTATCATCAAAAAACAACAAATGCTAGTGAGGATGGGGGAAAGAGAGCCCTTCTACACTGTTAGTAGGGATGTAAAGTATCACATCTATGCTGAAAATCAGTATAAAGGTCTGTCAAAAAATCAGAAATAGAAATTTCATTTGATTCAGCTATACCCCTTCTGGGTCTCTTCCCAAAAGAATTAAATACATTAGCTGGGGATCTAGCTCAGCGGTCTAAGTGCCTGCCTGGCAAGTGCAAGGTCGTGAGTTCAATCCCCAGTGCTGCAAAAAAAAAAAAAAATTAAATACTTTATACTATAGTGATACATGTACACCAATATTTGTAGCAGAACAATTCACAAGAACTGAGCTGTGGAAACAGCGCAGATACCCATTAATGGATAAATGTATAATGAAAATGTAATGTGCATATTATACATAATACACAGACTCCACCCAAAAAATGCATATGCACTTCAGGGAAAGAAAAGTAGTATGATGTTTTTTCAACACACTGTATAACCTTCATATGGGGACCCTAGAGGGTGTTGTATATCACAGAAAAGCCACTACACTGCTGGACCTAAGAGAAGAAATTGAAAATGCATGTACAGCAATCTCAATAACCATGGTTACCCAAGCAGCAGTTCAGGGTACTAATAAATGTCTGGAAACTAACGGTCACCATTTTGAGCACCTCTTATAATTGTAGAGGCTAAAAGTAACTTGTATTAATCTCATGATACCTCAATAAACTTATTTATTTGTTAAATTAGATTTTACTGGCACATTTTAGGTATACAGAACGATCATATTCATCATAGAGAATTTGTATGTGTACATGATATAAATTGGGTTATTTTTCCCCATTCTCCTACCATCCCTTCACCCACTCCTCCCCTCCTCATTTACAAAAGCTTTGCTTCCATTTTTTCCTTCTTTTCTCGTTTTTAAACTTTTCTCTTCTTTCTTTTCCTTCTTCCCTCTCCCTTGTTCTCCTCCCTATTTGAACATTTTCCTCCTATTTCACAATACCTATTATACATTTTGGTTCTCATTCACACTTTTGATTTCTCGCACCAGAGAAACAATGTAGTACTCACACATATGTGTCCAATTTATTGCCCTTAAGAGTACAGACTCAAGGTGTATTCATTTTCCTAGAAATATCTCAAGCGTATCCTTCTTTATGATAGAGTAGTACTCCTTTGTATTAAAAAACCACATCTTTATCCATTCATCAGTTGATGGGCACTTGGGTTTTTCTCAGGATTTGGCTATTACAAACTGTGCCACTATAAACATAGGTGTGCATATATCACTGTGGTATGATGCTTTTAATTCCTTTGGGAAGATACCCAGGAGGGGAATGACTGTGTCAAATGGAACCTCAAGTCCTATTCTACTGAGAAATCTCCACACTGATTTCCACAGTGGTTGTACAAGTCTACACTCCCACCAACAGTGGAGAAGTGTTCCTTTTTCCCCACAGCCCCTCTAGCATTTGTTATTGGTTGGTTTCTTGATAATAGCCATTCTTTCTGGGGTGAAATGGAATCTCGGTGTTGTTTTAATTTGCATTTCTCAAATAACCAGTGATGTTGAACATTTTTTCATATATTTATTTTATGTTTGTGTTTCTTCAGCTGAGAAATGCATGTTCATCTCAGAAGTCCATTTTTAGAGTGGGTCTTTAAATTTGGGGGTGTCTGATTTTTTTAGTTCTTCATATGCTCTTGATAGCAAACTTTTGTTTGAGGAGCAGCTGGTAAACATTTTTTCCCACATTGTGGATGGTCTCTTTATTCTGTTGGTGGTTTCTTTTGCTGTGAAAAAGCTTTTTAATAGAAGAGATCCCAGTAGTTGATTCTTCGTGATAGTTCCTGTATGATCTGGGTTTTATTCATAAAGTCTTTGCCTGCACAAATGTCTTCAAGAGTTTTACCTATTCTATCTTCCAGCAGATTTAATGTTTCTGTTTTAATATTTAGATCTTTAATCTATTTCAAATTTAGTTTAGTGCATTGTGAAAGATATAGGTCCAATTTTAATCTTCAGCATGTGGAAAGTCAATTTGTATGGCAACACTTATCAAAGAGGCTATCTTTCTTCCAGTGAATATGTTTGGTTCCTTTGCCAAAAATAAGGTGTCTGAGCATGTCTAGAGTTGTTTCTGCATCTTCTAATCTGTTCCATTGATCTTCTTGTCTTTTTTTTTTTTTGCCAGTACCATACTGCTTTTATCACAGTGACTTTATAGTATAATTTCAAGTTGGGGAGTATGATGCCCCCTGCCTTGCCTTTGTTTTCCAGAATTCTAGGTCTTGTCTCATTTCAAATGAATTTTAGGATTGTTTTCTCTAATTCTCTGACTGTTTTCTATGCTATTGGAATTTTGATCATAATTGCATTAATTCTGTATAATAGTTTTGGAATTATGACCATTTTCACTATATTGCTTCTTTCTACCCAAGAGCAAGGCATATCTTTCCATTTTCTGATATTTTCTTCAATTTACTTTTTCAGAGTACTGTAGTTTTTAATGTAGAGGTCTTTCATATCTTTTGTTAGGTTGATTCTTAAGTATTTCATTTTTTTTGGATGCTTTTGTGAAGGGTGTTGTTTTCCTAATTTCTCTTTCAGTGAATTTGTTATTGGTGCACAGGAAGTATATTGATTTTTGAATATTGACTATATACAGCTATGCTACTGTACCTGCTTATTAAATCTAGCAGGTTGTTTTTGTTTTTTTTTTGTGGTACCGGGGATTGAACTCACGACCTTGTGCATGCCAGGCAGGTGCTTAGGCCGCTGAGCTAGATCCCCGGCCCTAAATCTGGCAGGTTTTTAGTGAAGTTTTTTTGGGTCTTCAATGTAGAGTAT
>RJWT010020670.1:0-17885 GCA_004365215.1 Cuniculus paca | reverse complement strand
TTTAGAAGTTTAACCAAGAGACTCATCAGGGAGTTAGGGTCCTTACTTTGTAAATATCCTCATCCCGTGCAAGAAGAGGGCAAGGAGATTTTTGTGAGTACTACACTTGCCCTGGAGGGGAGAAGGGTGGCTTGTATATAACATGAGGGAATAAAAGAGGCTTGCTCTTCCCCTCTTTTTGCTTTGGCTGTTTTTGCTGGCTGCAGCCTTGAAGTGTTACCCCTATGCCATGCCACCCTGCTTTGGAGCCAGCTGATTATGGACTGAAACCTCCACAAACAGTGAGCTAAATAAACCTTTCCTTCCTTCATTTTGAGTGTCACATATTCTGTTCCTGGAATAAGAGAAAAGTAACCAAGACACTGACACAGGGGGACCATATTACTATAATAGAGAGAATGGTATGAGAGAAAATGAGCCTGCTTTCCATTAAGTAAGTATTAGTAAGAGGAGTAAGTTGTTTTATAAGCAGTGAATAATTAAAGATAACGACAATAGACTTGACATAGCCAAGATTTTTCTATTTCTGTTCTGGAGAATAGTATTAGAAATTACTATAATGTTAATGAAAATAAAGGTATTTTATATATTAACTAATTATTATCTTTCAAAAATTGCACTAAGTGATTTCTAAATAGTATTATCTTTCAATCTCCCAAAACTTCCAGAGGTAAAATCTACTATACTTTCTAAATATGACTCATTGGTTGAAAACATCAACTTTAGCAAAAAGGCTACTTTGGTGAGAACTGAACCTAAATCTAACATATCATAACATGTTCATTTTGTACTTGATTTGACCTTCATGTGAGCATATCTTCTAATAATGTTGATCTTAATGATTAAATAATATGACAAATCCATAATGTGATCCCCATTGCAATAAAATTGAAGGGCCTTCCTCTCTGATCACTTTCTATTTTTTAAATGATGGGATAAAATATATGCTCAGAATATATTTTAAAGTTAGTTTTCTCCAAGGTTACTTTCCCATTACAATGAATTATAACCATCATGTTCATTTGGCAATTATCCAGTTCTTAATGTGCAAAAACTAAATAAAAAAGTACACCAAATACATATGTATATATACACGTATGAATGAGCTTTAATCATTTACATCACATTAAACTAGTTTGCTTTTTTCTTTTCAGTTTTAGGTAGATTGGAGCCTACAAGGCACCAATTATTGGATAAATCAATCCAGAGTATTTGTTTAGCAGTATACTCCTAATCATAATGCATCACATAATTCATAAATGTAATTATGACATTATTATAGATTCAAGAGCATAAGATAATTTAAACCTCTTGTTGAAGGAAGGCTACAAGAACTCAAATTCCAATTAATGACAGACTTCTGGTTTTGATCATATGATAGACTAGACACACTAAATAAACCTCTCAACCAAAATAATTAGAGAGATTGAGAAACATAAAAAAGAGTATATGTACGTTGGATGCTTCATTGAAATGACAGAAAGGAAAA
This sequence comes from Cuniculus paca, assembly GCA_004365215.1. NCBI lineage: Eukaryota > Metazoa > Chordata > Mammalia > Rodentia > Cuniculidae > Cuniculus > Cuniculus paca. The sequence goes on along the minus strand of RJWT010020670.1, from coordinate 16,396 downwards.
GAGTTCATAGAAGCCAAAAAGCATGAAAACAGAAACCCACGGGTGGTAAGGAAATCAATTTTATTATAATGCAAATAATAGTAGCATATTTTAAAAATATACTTTAACATATTAAGACAAATTTAGTCTTAAGAATAAGCCTAACAAAGTCACACAATCTATAAAAGAACATATCAAACTCATACAAGGATATTTAAGAAGTTCTAAATTAATAGAAATAAGTTTATTAATAGGCAGGAAATATATTTACAATGTTAATTATTCAATAATATATAGAGTCAATGTAATTATTATCCAAGTTTTACAGGAATGCTTCCAAGTAGTTTTTAAAATATATATAAATAGCAAAATACTGAGCAGCTAACAATGTTTAAAAGGAAAGATTAGAATGCTTTCTATTAGATATATTTGAATCAGGGAAAACGTATAAGAATGCTGCTATGGTTTGTATATAGGGGTCCCCCCCACAAGCCTCATGTAGTCATGGAAGTGGCTGAATCTAGCATTTGTGATTGATTCATTGCCTAGCACTGGGATTAGCACTGGGATTATTGATGTGAGTGCTGTACCCATCCAGGGGTGGAGCCTGCATATCATATAAGGGAGAGAAAAAGGCATGTTCTCTCTCTCTCTTTTGCCCCTCTTCTTCTTGCTGGTTGCTCTTGCCTGTTGTGGGCTGCCATGAACAGCTGCCCCCTCAACCATGCCACCCTGCCTTGGAGCCAGCTGGGTATGGACTGAAACCTCCAAACTGTAAGAAATAAACCTTCCCTTCCCTAATTTTGAGTTTCGGGTATTTTGTCTTAGCAATGAGAGAAAAGTAACCAGACAACTACCCACTGCAGCATTCTTTTAATAGCAAAAGGTATTAACTGATATCTACTTTCTATTTCACTATTCCATAGAGGAGTGTCTGAATATTTGGAAGTGTCTTGTTATAGCTAAATACATAGACTAATGATAGCAAAAAATTTCAAGAAATTTCAGATTTTAAATTACCTAGAAAAATTTCTTATTTTAAAAATACAATTTATTAAAGGCGAAGTCCACTTTAGTTCCAGAAAATGGAGTTTCTTGTTAAAGAATGTATTTATGATGGTGAATGAAGAAAGGTGATTTTGTTTTAAGCTAGGTGCTCCAGACAGATATTGGAAATTAAGAGAGCTCTCTCAATACACATGCAGGCTTCAAGTTTCAGTGTTGGATTGCATCTATTTCCTTAGGACTTCCTGTGAATGGCTAGAAAATTTAATCCCTGGAGAAGTACCTAAAACTGGAATTAAGGAAAGCAAGATAATATTAATTTCTCCTTTGGGACATACTTTGATCTTCAAATTAGTTAAACAAAGTTCTCATTATGTAATACTTAAAACTTTCTTATTTAGTTTCTATCAATTTATAACTACTCTTGCTTCCTATATTTCAGAAGACAGAAACAATGGAAAACTAATGATTGCTTTGATCTGCTATTTACTAATTACTACTTGTCTTATATAGAAATAGGACATTTTTCAAATTAGTTTAGATGTGAGTCACATCAATTTTTACCCTTTTATTGCCATTTGCATTACTTCATACTAATAAATTTTTCCAACTTGAAAAATGCACCTTAAAATCATTTGTCTGAGATTCATGTGTCAGTTCTAGGACTCACACTTATGAAGTTATTAGAGTAAAGAACTGCTTGCTTCTACTGGAGCCTGAAACTCTTTCCTATGGTATTTGCAGAAATAGAATTTACTGGGTTGTCTCTATAAAGTCTAATAAGCAATCATGTTAAATTATTTAGGTCTGCATTTTTCAATTAATCTTATAGAGTTTTACTAATTACATTCCACTGATTTTTTAAAGATTTCCTTACATTTCAATCAATATAATTAATTATGAAAGTTCTTTATTACTTGTTTTACTGTTTTAAAGGAATCTTTGGAAATTAAAATGTAAATATTTACTTTATATACAATGCCAACAATTAAAATATTTTATTTTATGAAAATGTAAAATAAAATTTTATAACAAAATAATAAGATAATGCCAACAGTTAATACACTGCATCATTATCATCAAAGTAGTTACTCGTAGTACAAGACATGTATATTCTCCTTTTACCGTAGCCCTTCCACAAAATGTCACTTTTGGTTGAGTCCATCTATGAATTTGGTAATGAAATTTGCAGTTGGAGGGTGCATACACTTCAGCTAAGCCCAAACTTGGTTTATTTTTCCTAATGGAAAACCTCTGTGGTTGTTTTCAGTCAAATCATGCTCTTCTCTCAGTAATTCTCCTAAACGTCAGTCTTTTCCTCAAGCTGCCAATTGCGAGAACTCTCCTCTAGCTGAACATCATTTTGGTCTTCCTCAACAGAATAAACAAGGATGGCCAGGAGGAACTTCCTCAACATTTATCCTTCTCTATAGACTATTTTGATTGGCATTGCTGTTCATCTTATTTCAAAGGAACGATGTTTCTCGTGTTAGAGGACAACACTTCTTCTTATATTCTCAAATATCGCTCCTCACATGTCTCTTATATCAGAGACCTTTGATTTTTCCCCTCCCATCTTTTCCCCTTCAAAAAATAAACTTTAGATCAATAGTTCTCTGCTTGAATTATTGCTTGAGAAATACTTTACATAATAGATATTTGCTGTGTAATGGAATAAAACCCTCTTCACTATTCAAGTCTTTTTCTTAATTAAAATAAAAGACCTTTGTAGGTTGTGTTACCTCCCTGAAACGTGCTATACAAGGCACCTTACAGACACCAACATATTTTGGATTTGAGTTACAGCTTCTACTCTATCGACTTGTTCAGAACCTGCCTCTCAGTTCCCTTGGAATTTATATGCATGTTAAGCTTAAGAATCACTGGCTGAGGACAGTGATCATTAATGCTGACTATACATTAGAATGTCCTAATAATCCCCCTATCATTAATATTAATGTCTAGATGACTTTAAAAGCCATTTAAATCAAAGTCCTGCTTAGTGATAGGCCCCACATACTGTTTTCTCTTTTCTTCCTTCATTTTCTCCCTAGCTCCCTTCCTTTTTTCCTCCCTCCCTCCTCCTCTTTCTTCTCCCCACTTGATCTCTGCTCATTCTTTCTTTCAAAGCTTCTGAGGGGAGAATCTTACACTGCAACCAAAGAAGAGAATTGCTGTTACTGATAAGGAACATACACAGGGTGTACACTATGGTACTTCCTACCTGTACCACCAGAACAAATTAATCTGAATGATTTTAACTAGCCCATCTGTGCAACTAGAATAATATCTGCCTCACAAAATTGTGCTATAAGCACAGTGCTTAAAACAGTGTCTCATAGAAATTGACTACTGTAAAGAAATAATGCTAATTCTTGAAATGATATCATGCTTTCCCTTTGGAGTAAGTATATCTAAATAAGAAAATGGCTTCTGTTTTTTTCAAACTCTAAGGTTCTTGTTATTTTAATTTGGTTTCCATATTCTGAGAGTTAATTAAATCATAGTTCTCAGGGCTTTAAAGATCAACAGCATAATGTTCAAAAAGATGCAGTAAATGGCAATTTTTCATTTTGTTTCATTCTTTTCGTTTTGCATGACATGTTTTCTGACAATTCAGGAAAAGAAGATCTTGGATTTCAAAGTTTTTCCATTAATGATGGCTCAGTTTTCTGATCTTTAAAACTGTGCCTATTTCTTTTACATTTGAGCAAGAGAGTCACATATTTAATATCTTCATCAGATGCAAGGACAAATAGATATTCTGCATATTTTGAGGTATGAACTGATTATATCATCCTTTAGTGGTTTCTCTCCCAAATGGAAAAAGAAAGAACATCATAAAATCATCACATAAATTTAATCAAGACTCTTAGTAAATCTCTCTAAGCCAGATAATGTATAAATTTCTTCCAGGTAATAAGTTAAGAAACAATATAAAGAAAAAAAGAACATAACTAAGGTATTAAAAGTCAAAATGCTTGAGTTTATTATTTTGTCTTTTGCCTTGGAATAAGGCAGTGAAAATGACAAACAAAATAAATTCATATAGCACAAAGATTGGGAAGATGATCAGTGAAGCATTAATGAAAAACTAAGCAAGAGGAAATGCTGATGGGACATGCTGAAAGGTTAAATAGGCCCAGAAGCTTGCAACCCAAAACACATTCTGAAGGACTTGGTTATCCTCGAAGAGGCATAGTATACACACATGGGTTGGGATTATGACAACTAGAAAACAAAACGGGAAAAAAACCAAAAAAAGCTAGGTTAAAAATTAAGAGCACTGATATTACGATAAAAATGAAAAAGCTGGAAAGTGAGATAAACAGATATCCTAGAATGTAGATGTGATAAACAAAGATAATTTTAATGGCAGATTTTACACATCTAAGAAATCTACATTTTGACAAATAGAGATCATAGAATACTAGTTAATCATGGTGACAAAGAATGGAAAATTATCAAGAGAAAACATAAAATAATTGCTCACAAATGCAAAAATTCTGAGCTTTCAAAATGAAAACAGCTGCTGACTATTCACTCAATGAGTAAATACTACTTATCTCCACCTGGGTTTATTATTTTGAAAGTTCATAATACCAAGGGCAAAAAAAATGAATTTAACAGCTTCCAAAATGGAAAGAAGAAAATATTGCTTTCAAAAGAACAAAATCAAAATATCTTTTACGCACCCCTTCCCCCTTTTTAAATCTAGGTACTAGACAACAGAGAAAAAAATTTATATTTTTGAGGAAAACTGAATGAGAACTTAGAATTTTTACCCAAACTCAATGAAGTGTGAAAGCAGAAAAAAAGTAATTTTAGACATGGGGGGATTTGGCAAGTTGATTTTCTATGTTCCCTTTCTGCAGACAGCTCCCGAAAGGCAGTCCTGGGACTCAGGAAATGGGCTCGGTAGAGTAGAGAAGGCAGGTATTATTGGCAGGTGCTACCCAGACAGATCAAACCAGCAGGTCCCCAGAGCCAATCTGCGAAGTAGTTCATGGAAATAGAATGACTGATGTGTAGGACATGAGGAAAACCACATAACACAAGAAATGAAAATCAATTCAAATCTTAAGAAGAAACATATTTCTTACACGAAGGTCGTAAGGAATGCTTTCCATATTCCAAGAAATATGGAAATTCAAGTATGAAACAGTGAAATGTGACATGATTTCAAGCCATGAATTGAGTGAAAGAGAAAATACTACTCCACTTTAAAGTTAGAATAGACATCAGATCATGCATGGCATGAGACTTGTAGAGAAGAAAGATGTAATCCTAGATTAAAACTCGGCCAGGTGGTGAATACTTAATGTCCTTTGTATAATGAAAATTCTAAATGTTTCTTGCTAGTTTTCCACTTACAGACTTAAATTATTGTCAGAGCATCTATGAAAGACAACATAGAAGCAGTAGGGTGCTGACAAAAGATGGGACAAAGAAGAGGGGTAGAGATGCATCTATCCATATGGACAGTATGAGTATGAGGAGTTCAGCAGGAGTGGAACATTAGTGGCTTAAGAAGAGAATATAATATATATTTAAAATAATGAAAATCTAAAATAATTATTAAGCATTAATGAAGAGCTCTGAAGGGAAGTAAGACTTCTTCATAGACAGACTAAAGCCATGTCTTTACAATTCAATGAAGTGGGATTAATACTTATATTTTAGACTTCTAGATAAAACTTTTGAAAATGTTCACAAGTGGTTGGACGAAAAGGTCTCCTGAAAGTGACAATAGGGTTAATGAAGGGTAAAGCATCTTATTACACTCTCTTCTGGGAAGCACTGTAAAGTGATTATGTGCATGACTCACTCTGATAAAGAAAAAATATAAAAATACTAGTTTGAGTATTTTAACAAGAACTTCCAAGTTATAGAAGTGATTGCTCTTTTTTTTTTTTTTTTTTGCAGCCCCAGGGATTGAATTCACAACCTTGTGCTTGCCAGGCAGGCACTTACGCCACTGAGCCAAATCCCTAGCCCTTAGAGGGGATTCCTTTGACAGACCTTTTGCTTTGCAGTAATTCTTCCTCCATTTTGTCCCAATGTGTTTTTAATTTCTTACCATATTACGTAGATTAATCTTATGCTGCAATTGCTACTTAGAAAAACAGCCTCTCAGTTTCATTACCCTGTGTCATTCTTACAGATCACAAATAGTGTATTGTATAATCTTCCAGGCATACAGTGAAGTATAATATTAATAATCATTTAAATGAGTAGTTGCTAGTGAAGTATATTCTAAAACTTTACCCAATATTTTGACAGGATCATTATCATAGATTACTTGAATTTTAAATAGTTTCAAGTGAAATCAGTAAGATTTTATTTATTTTATATTTTTTAAAGAAAAAAGATAAAAATAATGAAACATTTTTGAAACTGGTTAGTAGGACAATTACAATAATTAATACCTTGCATACTGTCGTCTTCATAGTAGTTATCCAGAGTACAAGATACAGGCATAATATCTTGTCCAAACAATATTAGCACAAACCTTTCTTTTCAATGAACTAAGAGAAACTAACTGTATAGCTTTCTTAACTGTCTTACCTATATTTTTTCCCTCTTTCTCTTCCTCCCTTTCCCCTTTCACCCATCTCAGTTGGACTTTTCTTTTGAAGTCTTTTCTTTTCTTTCAGGTTCGCAATACCTATTGTACATTTTGGATCTTATTTACTCCCGCTTCTCACGCTAGTGAGACAATACAGTGTTTACACATATGAGTCTGATTTATTTCATTCATGAGTATGGTGTCAAGTTGCACCCATTTACCTAGAAAAGTCTCCAGTTTATCTTTCTTTATGACAAAGTAGTACTCCATTATATAAAGAAAACCACATGTTTTTCATGCATTCCTCGGTTGATGGACATCTGAGTTTTTCCACAGTAAGATTTTAGTGTGAAGTAAGTGCATCTTTAAGAAACTCTTAGATTTATTTTTAATTATATTTACAAGAACATGCAAAGTTGTATGCTTTTTGCAAAAAAAAAAGTAGCAATAATAAATTATCTGATTTGCTGTATTTTATGGAAACCAATAGAAGAAAGGTAGTAGTTACACTTGTGATCTTAGTGTGTGCTGATGCCATTAATTCAAATGCTTTGCCTTAGACTATGCTATTAACCTACTCTTTTTATATTGATCTCTTATTATGTAAATGGTATATGTTAGGCATTAATGTAGAAAAATTTCCTTAGGAAAACCTAAACAATTTAGTTAGGTATTCAGTTTGAATCCTGAAGACGAGAAGCAAGAAAATATTAATTTTAGTTAGAAGTGTGCAGCTTTAGCTCATAAGGTACACTTTTCTCCTTTTAAATTAATACTCTGCCATGAGAAAGTGCATGGACATTAGTGTTAGTCCAGCTACCCCAGGGTTCCAGCTCTTCTTATTTTTCTTTCTCTTTAGTTAGTTACTTTTAGAGTAGTCTTTTTTCTTGCTTTCCAGTTACCCATTTTTCTGCTTTTTATTATGTAAATATGAGTATGCAATGCATAAAGTTAAAATTCTTCTTAGTAAGTTGGTCCCTGTACATAACATATCTTGTTTATTAAATTCCCTTTCCGTTCCTTGCCCACCTCTCCCCCACCATCTCTAGGTCTCTGGATTCCCTTTCCCCATTCCATATTATTATTATTATTATCATTTCTCCATGTTCAGGACATACAGTGTTTTCATTCATTGCGGGTATTTGCTACATGTACATGCCAAATCATGTATCTTTTTACTTCCCCATCTCCCAAGTCACCCTGGGTTTCCTGGACCCCTTCCCATTTACAGAAGCTCTATCTCCTTGTCTACTTCTACAGATTCTTTTTTGTGCTCTTTATTTGCACTTTGCCTTATCTAAATGAGAGATATGATATGGTATTTCAACTTGTGTGTCTAATTTATTTCACTTAATAGTGTGTTTCCCAGATATATCCCTTTTCTTACAAATGTCTTGGGTTTGTCCTTCTTTGTAACTGAGTACTAATCCAGTGTGAATAGATACCACAGTTTCTTTATTCATTCATCCAACGATGGACATGTACACTGCTTCCAGGCAGCTAGTATGAACTGTGGTGCTATAAACATTACAGCAGTTCTGTGGAGTCAGCCTGACTAGAAAACTAGCCAAGGCCTGGCACTATGCCAGAGATTAGAGTGAATCATCCCAGATTAAAGGAACAATGGATAACTCTATTGGATTAAACATTGCTTTATTACTCTGTATAAGCAAGAAAGTATGGAGCTTCCCCTGCCACTGGTGGGCACTGGTGACAACAATAAACTAGCTTGAGATGAAGCTGATTTCATTAATATGGACAGTTACTAAATAAGTGATTGAAGCCTGAACTTTGCACTGATCAGGCCCCCATTGCAGAGCACTTAGGGAGACATTCATCTTGCATGCCCAGGACCATAGTGCAGGCCTAACCCACAGGACCCAAATGACACTGTTGACAGACATACCCTTCCCTGCAAGAGCAAGACACATTGAGGCATGGGATTGAAGGAAAAGTATGCATTCTGGCCGAAGGCTTCCTCACTGCAAGGGATCCAGACGCCAGATCTGAATTTTCACTTTCCCTTAAAGGCCTTATTGGTGTGCTTTCTGCCTGGCTCAACAACCAACAGACCTGTGTGTGAAACCCTTCAGAGCTGTATTGGTTACCTTTTTCTCGTTACTGGGACAAAATACCTGACGCCCAAAGTGAAGGAAGGAGTGGTTTATTTCTTACAGTTTGGGGGCTTTTAGTCCATTCTTAGCTGGCTCCGAGGCAGGGTGGTGTGGCTGAGGCGCTGTCATTCATAGTGGCTGGGCAAGAGTGAACCGAGCCAAAGAGGAAAAACACGCCCCCATTCCGACTTTGCATTGTATGTGGCTCCACCCCTGGGCGGGTGCAGAACTCACACCACCAATCCCAGCACTAGACGAGTCAATCACAAATGCTAGATTTAGCCACTTCCGTGACTACATGAGGCTTGGAGGGGCCATCTATATACAAACCATGACAAGAGCCAAGAGGCCCAAGTCTAACCTCATCCCAGTTTATTATACTCTGTCAATTAACTAAACACATCTTCACCATGTAACCAGCCCAACTGGAGAGTGCTCCGGGAGTCTCCAGACACACTGTGAGCCTCAAAACTAAGTGCACATCATGGGTCTTGCTCTTTTCTAGGAGCAGCACTAAGAAGCTGGTCCACACTCGCTGAAACTCCTCAGACTCACGGTAACAGGGCTGCACTGCTCAGCAGTGTGCTCGGTGCATGCAACACGGTTCTGGGCTGTGCATTTGTTATTTCAGCAAAACAACTCAGACCACCTCCAGGCCCCTTGCAAAGCTGAGCCGACCTTAAATAAACAGACTCTGTGTCTTTGATGACATCGCTAGCATGCTAACAACATCTCAGGAACAGGTTCTCCCTCCATTTTCTTGTTAAGAGAGAGCACAGATTTCTGCACTGTGTAAACTGATTGATGTGGAGTTTCTATTTCTGCAGTAGAGTTTCTATTTCTGAAGTGGAAAGTGCAGACAAGGTGCCATCTTGGCAAATGCTGCCTGAAGCTTGTGCAAGGTTTCCTTTGATATTCTTTTATCCAGGAGAAAACCTTTCCTTCAGAGGCAGGGTTGATGCCCTTCTGCAGTAACTCTGCCATCTGTGAAATGCATAACATTATAAATTTCTTCGTTATACGGCATCATTACTTACTGTGAGCAGGTTTTCTGGGAAAACATATTTAAACCTAACTCTCATAACTGTAAATCTTTTGTCTCTACTTATGTCCTTTATTCCTTTCTTCTATTTGGGTACGAGGATATTGGTTTTATATTTACTAATTTCATAATTACTCAGAACATTTAACTGTTCTTATAGAAATTGAATATTAAACAATTGAAGTATATTTTGCATTTACCAAAAGATTAGTCAATACCATCTTTATGTAAAATGTGGCTAAAGAAATAAATTTTCTGCATTTATTGTTTCCTCCAAATTAAAAATTTCCTGTAATTTTAGTCAGAACATAATAAAGAAAAAAGTATTCTTTTTCTAAAAATATTCTAAAAATAGGAAGAAACAGAAAAGTACTAAAAAGGAAACTTCCTATGATGTTTAGTGGCTGTGGGCTGGAACTGCTGCCTGGTGAAAGGGGGACCATTGTTCAGAGAAGCAGAAAACTCGCAATGACATGTCAGGAAATTTTAATTTCCCTTAATCAAAAAGGGGAAATATAGGCCTTTCCAATAACCTTTTTCATGAATCCCCAGTGTTAGATAATATATAGAGATGAGGAAACACTGCCACTAAATCCTGACTGGGTTAAAAAAATGTAAATTTCACTTCTTTTTGAATTTTGAACATGCATAACTGTTTCAAAAATTTGGCCCCAAATGAGTATCACAAATTAATTTTATTTGGAACTTCTGGCTACAGAGTTCATCTAACATTTTATAGACTGACCTAACATTGCCATTAAAAACCTTATTTGTATATAAAATGAATGGAGATACTTGAAAAAAAAACCATGGCATGAGTTAAGTTATAAAGCAGTATATAGAGTGATATATTTTTCAAGTTTTGAAATTATAGTTATAATTGTGTTTCAACTTCAATATTGATCTATGTTGCTCTATACATTATGTACTTGTAATTTAAATATTAAACCAGAATTTTATTGTCCTCAATAGAAATATTCCTATATGACTTCTCCAAAACTTTTAGTATCTTCTTTATTCTAAGAATGATGATACTATAAAAGATTAATTTTAAGTAGGAAGTAAAAAATAAAAGACTCAAGTCATGCAGAAAATAAAAATGGGCAAAACATTACTTGGAAAGCATCCTGGCATCAGCAAGTATGAGACCAAATTAATCCTCAAAAGCCTGGCTTTTAGCCTGGCTTTCCCAGTGATAATGTGACCTGTGGTAAATTTTATTACTTCTATGGGATTCAAGTTCAAAATATATCTATTATCCCTTATAGCTTTTTTTCTTTCAAGTCTTAGCTTTTATTGCTTATTTTGATTATATATTTCACAAGGCATTTCATCATCAAGCTATGCTTATCAATGTTATCACTTTCATTCATTCATGAATTTCATTCATTTCATGAATGATTTCATTCATCATTTTGGATGCATATCAAAACCTGTAGAGTCTATCCTGACCATCAAGCCTAATGTCTCTATTCCATCCACCAGCTCCATCACAGAGTTTTCTCCTGCTTAATGTTTTCCCAACACTGATGTTGCTTTTCTGCATTTCCTCTGATTCTGGCCTACTACCCTTGGCTCCTGAGATTAATTTCAAATTTCATTTCCAACTGGTGGTGGGAGATGTGTGGTGGTAATGCCCCTCCTACCAAGCCCCTTGCACAGTGATGAGAAAATAAATCCCCACAAAGAATGCCATGGAGATTTTAGAGGGGGATAAATACTGAGTGATCAATAAATGATTAGTGTTCTCTCAAAAGTTTATTCTGTTGAATGCTAAAATGCTCTAATCTTGATATAAGTGCATAGGTTTGTGTTGCTGTTGTTTTATGTGGATTATATTTGGAAATGGGTCAGAATGCGTGCATACTTACAAAGTGTTCTAAATGCATGACATGGAATTTTACCTGTCTAGCATGAGTTTCCACCACAATACAAGAGCTTCCAATGTGAGAGGAAGGAAAGATGCTGACAAGAAAATTTAAAACTATCATGAGGACAAAAAGAAGGAAGTGATGACCAATTTCAACTAAAGTCAGGATAGTTGTCCCAGAGTAAATGACACAAGAGTGTGACATATGATGAAATTTAGAAGTTCAATAATTAGGCAAAAGTCAGGTAAAATGTTTACAGGTAGTAGGAATAAACTGTGTTCATGCTGTTTGCCTAGTGGGCTTTAGGGAAAAGGAAATTCAGAGTATGTGGAAGCTATCAATGGAAGGACAGGAGAATGATTCAGGTGTCAGAAAAGCAGTTTTTTGTGCCATACAAAGAGTCTGCTCTTCATCTCTAAATCCATGTTCCAAATGTTCCTTGTGGAAGACCATGGGACAATTCTTAGATGAGAGAAAAGCCTGACTCGATGTGCATTTCTGAAAGAAAATACCAGTGTACACCAAAAGAATTTTTTTATAATGCTCAGAGTGTATGTATACCATAAGCTCCTCTCATAAGGAATGAAAATCACTTTGTAGATACTTTGTTTACAAAAATGCTATAAAAATTATAGCTACCTACTCAGCAGGATTTGGTTCCCTTATTTATACAGCAAGTTCTCATTATTTACAATATTTTCATTCTAAAAGTTGCTGTGGACATGAGATTAGTGAATATTAAATTCTCAGGAAAAGTAGAAGATTAAGTTCTTATAAGCCTCTGTCACTACGCTTTCATCAGTCAACAAATTAATAATCTTGTTTTATATGTATATTTACATTGGAAGACTTCTTTTTAAACAAATATTGATTCATTAACCCTGAAATCAAGTACGGTAACTCATGCCTGAGTAGAATTCATACAGCAGCACACACTCTTTATAAAACTCAGTATGACTTGTCCGTGCTTAGAAACACTAGCCAGTGCTGCAGCACCAGACTTGCAGGGCATTTTAAGAAGTAAAGCGATGAAAAAAATTTGAAAAACATAGCACTAAATACATGATAAAAAACGTATTTGTTTACCTTTTGAGAGCTGAGAATAGAAAGCAGAGCCTTACTTTTGTGTGACTGTAGAGACATATATACAGAGTCCACCAAAAGGAATAAAATGTATATATCTGGAAAAGAAAAACATGCATGAATATTTTAATACTAAATTTATTAAGATGTCATGAGATGAATGCAAGTTACCTTTGGCCTCTACAATTACAGGAGGTGCTGTAATGGTGCCCATTAGCTTCCACACATTTATTAGCCAGGCAAACGGTGGAAGTGTGTGTACATTTTTTTGGCAGACCCTGTATGTAGCTGTTCTGTACATGTCCCTGAATGATGGTCCCACATGTACTGACTTGGGGTTGATAAACCAATGTCAGCAAGTAGGGAAATTAACAAAGATGCACTCTGCAAGTAATAAAGAATATCTTACCATTGTTAATTTTGAAGAAACTCTAAGAAATACTTCTTTGAACTCAACAAGTAGAGACTGTGGAAGAATCATTTCAGAACACTTGGTAGGTAAACCAGTGTTCACTTAGCTATATTCCAAAACTTAATGCACAATTGTTTAGTTTGTAAAAAATATTTAGTTTGTATAGGATTGATTCGTATGGAAGATATTTCTGGTATATGCAATGTATAGTAGATGTTGTGAAATAGGATGAGATTGTTTAAATGGGAAGGGAAACTAGGGAATGGGGAGGAGAAAGGAAGGAAGGGAATATGTGAAAAGCAGGATAAAACGGAAACAAAACATTGTAAATAAGGAGGGGAAGAGGGGTTGAAGGGAGGGGAGGGGAATGGGAATAAAGAGGAATCAAGATATATCATGTCCTGGTACAAATTCTCTATGATGAATGTGATCATTATGTATATTTAACTTATACTAATAAATTTAAAAAAGAAATGCATTAAAGAAAATTTGAATAAAAATATTAAATTGAAAAATTCAAGACTGGGTTTTCATCTGAAGCATTTAACTGAACCAGATTTTATCAGAAAACTATACATTTTGTCATTCATGTTCAATAATATACAACACTATTTTATTTTAGATAAAATTCTTCTGAAATGTCTGTCATGAATGGTGTTTACAACTACATAGGGAAATTATTGAATACCCTCTTTGATAATTATGAAGCTTGGCAAAAAAAAGACAAAATAAAAAGAAAGAAAAATGAATTAAAATTTTGAGTAAAAGATCATGATACTGTTTGATAAAGTGATTAGTTAAATTGATTCTTAGAAGAGGTTAAATGAGAAGTAAGCATTAAGTCTTGTTACTTCTCCAATCTCCTTTTGTTATCAGTGATACACTGTGTCAACTTGAGAAGGTTAGAAGTTTAACCGACTCAGCAGGGAGCCAGGGTTCTTACTTTGTAAATATCCTCATCCTGTGCAAAGGAGGGCAAGGAGATTTTGTGAGTGTTACACACCCCCTGAAGGAAAGGTGGTGGTGACCTGTGTACCATATAAGTGAGGAGAAGAGACTTGCATTTCCTCCTTTTTTAAATCTGGCTGCTGTGTTGAAATGTTGCCCCTGTGCCATGCCACCCTGCCTTGGAGCTAGCTGATTATGGGCTGAAATCTCCAGAAACTGTAAGCTAAATAAACCCTTCCTTGCTTCACCATGGATATCAGAGAAAAGTAGCCAAGACAGAATTTGGTACCAGTGGAGTGGGGTCATTGCTGTGACTGTACCTGACCATGTGGTTCAAGAGCCTCTGGGAATGGCTTGTGGGAAGAGTTTGGAAAGGTTCAGAGATGTCACCTGAATGCATAGCGCTGGAACAGCTTAGGCTGTTCTGTAGGGGAGACTCTGGTTAGAGCTCAGGAGACCAGAAGGTTGATAGAAATCCTGCCAGTAAAGATCAGGCTCAGGAGGTTTCTGCTGGAAAGGACAGCATTGGTTGTTGGACTCCACACCATGCGTGTTATGGCTTGGCAGAAAGTTTGTCTGCATTTTGCTCATGTCCAGAGACTTTGCCTGAGACTAAGGTTAAGGATGGTGGACTAATTAATCTGGCAGAAGAAATGTCAAGGCAGTCAATGTTAAGGCCATGGGATGTCTATTGTTGGGGGCTTTTAGCCAGATTTATATCACGAATCAAGAGCAAAGAGCCCAGCATGGTGATTTAAAACATTGTGAGTTTGGCCAGAAAAGAAGCTTCCATAAAACTGTAGACCGTAAAGATAGAGTTGAGACCTCAATTGCTGAGAAGAAACAGAGATATAGAAAAGATGGCCTGAAGGCAGTGCAAACAGCAGCAAGCATTGAACCTTTGCAGCTTTACAACTGCAAAAGTGGAAGACTTTGCTTTGAGGAGAAAGCCTCAGAGCACCATGTTCTAGAATGGTGGCAGAGGCTCCAAGAGTTTCCAGAATGGCAACAGCATAGAGAATCTGTACCTCACAAATAGGTTCAGATTGCCCAGCAATCCAAACACTTGACCCCTCCAGCCAAGAGAGAGGAAAGCCTGGTTACTGCTCCAGCTAGCAGCAGACCTCGGCATCATTCATGTGGTGCTGGTTTTAGGTGCACACAGAATGCGCAAGCTCTGAGGTTAAAAAGGCTTCTACCCCAATTTCAGAGGGCCTGGGAGACCAGGCAGTTTGTTCCTGAGAGGGCAGTGTCTGAAGCTGTGAGTATGAAGCTGAAGGTGCAGTGGAGACCCCAGAAGTTTGGAAAAGCCAGGAACGTGGATCATCTAAGGAAACCTGCAATGGGGGAGCAGAGCCAGCACAAGAGAGATGCCATGGGATCCATGACCACTAGAAGTGCCATAGGGGTGGAACCACACAAGACCTTTGGAGCTCACAATTTGCCACAGATTGCTTCAGAGGCTAGACAAGCAGGCATAGGATTTAACATTTACCCTGCTGGGTTTCAGATTTGTTTTGGTCCCAGTGCTTTGTACCCTCCTGTTTGTAACTTTTGGAATGAAAATGTTTATCTTATGCGATTGCATGTTGGGAGTGTTTAACTTTGTTTTCATTTGTACAGGGGCTTGCAGCTAAGAGTTTGCCTTACATCTTGGAGGAAACTTGGGACTTGAACTTTTCAGCAATGCTGAAGCTGTTAGGACTTTGGCAATTCTTGCAGATGGACTAAATGTCTTTTGCATAGAATCTTTGGGGGGCCAAGGACAAAATATTGTGTTTCTAACGTAATGTAATGTTGATAGACTTAATGCTGGTTCTTAAGGGTTGTTAAGCTGTGTTATAATGTTCAAGTTGCAAAATGTAAGAATTAGCATGCCTTGGTATCTGGAGGCTGCTTTAAAGAAATACATCTGGTTACCAAGTTGGCAAGCAGCAGATTGTTATGGTTGATACATTGTGTCAACTTGAGAAGGTTAGAAGTTTAACTGACTCAGCAGGGAGCCAGGGTCCTTACTTTGTAAATTTCCTCATCTTGTGCAAAGGAGGACAAGGAGATTTTGTGAGTGTTACACATCCCCTGAAGGAAAGGTGGTGGTGACCTGTGTACCATATAAGGAAGGAGAAGAGACTTGCATTTCCTCCTTTTAAACTCTGGCTGCTGTGTTGAAATGTTGCCCCTGTGCCATGCCACCCTGCCTTGGAGCCAGTTGAGTATAGACTGAAATCTCCAGAAACTGCAAACTAAATAAACCTTTCCTTACTTCACCCTGGATATCAGAGAAAAGTAACTAAGACACCTTCCTTCTTCAAGGAATTCTTGCTAATATTAGTGTATGAAGCAACTGAAATATAGTTTTCACCTTATAATAGT
>RJWT010020669.1:0-17869 GCA_004365215.1 Cuniculus paca | reverse complement strand
TCCTATAATGCTTTTCATTCTTCCATTTAATTGGTTTTACTCCATTTTATTTTGTTTGACTTATTATATGTGATGGTATGAACAGCTATTTTAAAGAAAAAGAGAAATTATAGTAAGCATGGTTCATTTCGTGTTACCTGGTTTTAAAGTCCTGTAATGCTTTCATTCTTCTGTTTTGATTGGTTTTAGTCAATTTTCTTATTATTTGATTTCATTGTGTATGAGGGTATGGACAGCTATTTTGAAGAGAATAAGAGACACTAGGGAAGCCACTGTTGACTGCCTATTGTCTTGTTTTGAAGTTCCATAATGCTCTCATTCTATTGTTTTAACTGGTTTTATACTATTTCGTTTTGTTGGATTGTCCTATGTGTGAAGGTATGGACAGACAGCTATTACAAAGAAAACAAGAGACCTTATGGTAGCCATTGTTGATTTCCTGTTGTCTTGTTGTGAGATTGTGTGATACTTGCATTGTCCTTTTCTGATATGCTTTGTTCTGTTATGTTCTGTTTTGTATGGTTTTGTTCTCTTTAAAAAAGAAAAGAAATTTTACCAACTTTTTAAACCTCAGAAACTTTGAGATAGTCACAATTCTGGAGCATTGTATTAGTGAAGTCATAGAGTAGACTCTGAATATGTAGGATAAACTTTAGGCACAGTGTTAGTCAATGTTGAGAATGGGGAGGATGTTTGCATGTATTTAATTTTTTAGTGTCCATTGCTAAAAATAATCCTTTTTAGCATGCTTACATCATTATTTTAAAATCTCTTGTCTACTATTACTATAGGAGTAAAATGTTACTACATTATCTTATTCATCAACATTGATGTATCAATATTGATACATTGTCTAAAAGTTAAAATGGTTATTCCTATGTAGAAGGGAACTGTTGTACAATACCACATCACCATTTCATCATGCATGATTAATCTTAGCTTACTTATTCAAGAGTCACTATGGCTCTTGGGTTCCAGGGCACTTCTCAACAAAATAGCATTAAAAAAATAAAACAGAAGCACATTGCATTGCCTTGACAGGTAAGATATATTTCCCTAGTAGATCTGTTTCTAAACTAATCATTTAAGGGGTCATTTGAATAGGAATTGAATGAGCAAGAAGTTTTTGCCAAAATACATTTCTAAATTGAGTGAATGTCTTAGGCTATTGGTGTGTCTCTGTGTGTGAAAGATCAGCATTTAAAGACTATGCTGCAAAGATCATTCATGCATAGGCAAACATGCTTAAATTCCACTCCAGAATTAAAACATAACAATTCCTAAAGACTCTTATACTATGCTTTCTGTTTTTTAAGCTAGATAGCAATCATGTGTTGTTGCACCATTAATTCAAACAAACAACTAACTCTATACATAAGCCAGAGCTTCTTGTTGGATTATTTCTAGGTTGCATGCCTAATTGTTAATAATTACAGAAGTAAAAACTGGTCTACCACTTTGTTGGATATGAGTTAAATGTCATCTGGCTTGATATGAGTTGAATTGAAAAACCCATGGTAGTGAAGGAGAAATCATATACTTTTTGAACACGGATTGAGGTCACTTTTCTATTTACTGGAAGTGGTTAAACTCAGAACTTCGTCTGTGCTTTATATCCTTCTATCCATTTTCACCACCAGAGAATAAATGTTGTTTCTTCTTCTGGGATTACTAGAAATGTACCTCCTGAAGATTCTAGGCCCTGGTAGCGGAAATAGAAACTTTTGAGATTATTACCTGCCTTCCCTTTGTTGATATCCTGATGAAGCAATTACTCAAGAAGTCACAAATAAAATAAACCTGATACATGTTCTTGTCTTTCAGACAATTTCTTAAAATGTCTTCTTAGATAGTTATTCTGATTTTTATGCAATTTTATTTTTTAAGTTTAATTTTTAAATATTTATTTATTTTTGCAGTGCTGGAAATTAAAACTAAGGTATTGCTCATGTCAGGTTAGCACTCTAGCACTGAACTAAACTCCCATCCCCTTGCTTTTTATAAAAGAAGATAAGCAGCATTTCTATTTTAATTTTCACTGAGTATACCTATAGGAAGTAAAAATTTTGTTCTATTCTGAATAGGTATTAATTCATTTAAAAAAATCAGGCCCCTGAAGTACAAAGACTCAGTCCAAAAATAGGCATCTGAGACGAATACACACTTCTCAGATGAAGAAATACAAATGGTAAATAAATACATGAAAAAATGTTCAATATCATTGGTCTTTAGAGAAATGCCAATTAAAACAACACTGAGATTCCATCTCACTCCAGAAAGAATGACCAGGATCAAGACAACCACCAATAACAAATGCTGGAGAGGCTGTGGGGAAAAAGGAACTCTTCTGCTCTGTTGGTGGGAGTGTAGACTGGTGCAACCACTGTGGAAATTAGTTTGGAGGTTCCTCACAAAGCTAGGACTGGAAGTCCCATTTGACCCAGCTATTCCCTTTCTGGGTATTTTCCCAAAAGAATTGAAAACATCATACCACAGTGATATATGTGCACCCATGTTTATAGCAGCACAATTTGTAATAGCCAAATCTTGGAAACCAGTTACATGCCAATCAACTGAGGAATGGATAAAAAAGATGTGGTATTTTTATACAATGGAGTACTAGTCAGATATAAAGAAGGAACACATTGAGGCTTTTATAGGCAAATGAATGTGACTTGAGACCATATTCATAAGTGAAATAAATCAAACTCGCATGTGTAAATACCATATTGTCTCCCTAGTGTAAGAAACTGAAAGTAAATAAGATCCAAAATCTTCAAGAAATATTATGCAAGGGTAAGAAACTGCTCAAAGGGGAAAAAAATAACTCAGGGAAAAGGAGAAAAGAAGGAAGCAAAAAGAAACAAGATATAAATTTGTATATATAAGATAATTGTACTACTAATTCTATTAGTTCTTGGAACAAAGCAGTTAACATTCATAGGATTAGATCAATTTTACATGTTTATATCTGATAATCTGAGTAACTCTTCTGAAGATAACTATGCAAAATAACAACCTTTGTTATGCTCCTACCACCTTGGTTTGAAAGCCTATATTGTTACTGTTTTGAGCTCTTTGTTATTGTTATTTATTTCTCTCTTTTGTTTCTTGTTTTTCTTATATTTTGTTTTGTTTTTTCCTCTAACACAGAAAGGATAGATGTACATGTATAGGCTTGTACATGCCTAGAACTTCTCCTAAAGAGTTTATGAGAATTGATTTTATTATGTGTGATGGTATGAACAGCTACTATGTAGAAAAAGAGGCATTATGGTAGCCATTGATTATTTCCTATCATCTTGTTTTGAAATCCAATAATGCTTTTATTCTTTGTTTTGTTTGGTTGTAATCTGTTTTCCATTATTTGATTTCAATATGTGAGAAGGTATGGACAGCTGTTTTGAAGAAAACAGGAGACATTATGGTAGTCATTATTGATTTCCTATTGTCTGGTTTTGAAGGCCTATAATGCTTTCATTCTTTATTTTTGATTGGTTTTATACTATCTTGTTTTGTTTGAATGTACTGTGTGTGAAGGTATGGACAACTATTTCGAAGAAAAAAAGAAACACTATGGTAGCCACTATTGATTTTTTGTTGTCTTGTTTTGAAGTTCTGTATTGCTTGCATTGTTCTGTTCTGATCTGCTTTGTTCTGCTTTGTTTTATTTTAGTCTCTTTAAAATTAGAAAAAAATTGAATAAGTATTAATTCATATAGAGGAAAAAATTTTTTACATTATTAATGTATTTTGGTTCTTTCAACTTGATATAAGTTCTGCTATACATCAGATTTAAACTCATAATTTTCTGTAGCTTGTTTTAGACAAATATTCCAAGTATCTTTGCAGTGTATTTGCAATGTAAGTGTTTGTCTGTATTTTGCAGGGCTTTGTCTATAAAATTCCATACCAGGATAATTCAGTAAGAATGTATGATTTTTATAGAACTGTAATGGAAGAGGAATTTTTACTTTTAGTTTTTTTCATGAGTAACTTTGCCATATTTGTTAAGAAATAAAATTTAAAAACCTTGAGTTTGTTACTCATTTGATACAGAAGACAAATGAAAAGTTTAAAAAGAAACAGTTAAAAAAAACTACATTGTAAATGCTTTTTACTGAGTAAGAGGGTATCTTCTAGGGATTCAAAACAAGGTATGATTGCTCATCTTTGCCTCTCTTGTATATAAGGTTAAATGGTCATGTACTTACTTAAAAGCTAATGCAAGTCAAGTGACTCAGGAAGTTAGCCAATAGGAGAGCATTGTTTTCGATATAATCAGGTCCTCTTACACACTTTATTCTAAAGGTTTGCTTTCATTTCTTTACCTACAAGTTATATAAAGAAAACCTTAATCAATGTTAGATTCTGAATTTCTAGACATCTTTCAATTGAAATAATCCTTGAGAAACATATTAATGAAAGTGATATAGTGAAAAAATAATGAAAGTATAAATGGTATATAGTTGAGATGGTATTATTTTGTTAAGTAGACTTGTGATAGAATTGGTTACTTCTATTTTTAAATCAGGGAAACATTTTTGCTTATAATATCCCTTGAAATGTGATCAGAAAAACGTTGAGTGTATGGTAATATGCTGGTGACACAGTGTCTAATGTGATTTTTACTTACTTGAAAGCACCAGAGGAACTTTCATCTGTGGACCATTATAATTCTCATTTAAGAGTTTATATTTTTGACTATATTCTAGTATTTCATTTCATTTGCCAACTGTTTCTCTTTGCCTACATTTCTTCTCTATTTATGTTTTATGTCAGAAATAGTCAAGCATTTCCTTGAATAAGAGTAAAATGACAGATTGGTCAGAGCAACATCAGAATTTACCAGGAGGCCCTGTGTTGGCCAGGTTAATAAGCTTACAGATTATTCACTCACATGGTGTGATTGAAGAAGGTTCTGAGAAATACTGTAAAAGCAGAAAAGATAACTCATGTTTTATCATAGTGTCTACATTCCAATTTTAGAAGTCTGTTACCAAAATGCAATTATTCTTAGAGGGTAATACCAACATAAATGCATATGGCCTGGTGGTTATGAGCTCAGAAACTTCTCAGAGTTAACATACGCTAGGGAATTGGCAGAAATTGGCTCAAGGAATTATTTTCATGTTTCTTTTATGAATGTTATAAATGGGGATTTTTTTCACTTTTTTTTAGCTGCTGAGAAAAATTCTTCTGTATGCTTATATATATATTTTTAAAGTTGCTTATTTTAGAAGAATTACTTTTGCAAAAATAAAAAGTATGATACATTGCAGGAAGTGAAGTGGAAATAGTAGAAATAGTTGAAAACAATTTCAGAAAATTCATAATTTAAGGAGACTTATCCATTATATTGCTTCTTAAATGTCATGTCACAAAATATTGAGACTATTTTGAAAAAGCTAGTGCTACTTTACTTGCAGTTAATGACTTTATTAATTTGATTTGTATTTACTTTATAGCATGGGGTAACTAGAATGAATTTCTTCAGAAAATAACTTGTTTTGGTTTTTTTGCTGTTAGAACCTACCAGGTCAAGAAGTTTAAACTAATAATTTTCAATTGTAACAATTCTTTGAACTTCTTCACTAGTCTTCTTAGTCATTTCCTTTTTGGAAATCAAAAGCATTTTTTATCATAAAAATAACTTACCTGATCACTTATAGTTTGCATCATGGGTTTAAGTGGAACAAAGCAAAAAATGGCTCCATCATTTTGTGAAATCCATAGATGAAATTTGTTACTCTGTGTGTATTTGGGAAATAAGGAACTGAAATAGATAAATGCATCTCTGCGAGTTTCTAACTCACCTGAAGAATCTATTCTAGGAAATATTGATTTAGTATTCCCCTCAAGATAATTGCAATTTTTCTATTTCTTTTTTTTTTTTTTTGAGACAGGGTCTCACTATGTTGTGCAATATGCTGGCTTTGAACTTGCTTATGTAACCCAGGAAGGCCTCAAATTTACAGCAATCCTCCTGCCTCAGCTTCCTGAATGCTGAGATTACAGGCATGTGCCACCACACCTAACTCTATTTCTTGATTTATATAGATTAGTACATTGTCTAAGAGTTGATTTCACATAGCTTTATTGCCTATAATTGGCTTTCTCAAAAGTGACTACAATTTATTTTTTAAAAATAAATCTGTTAAGCTAGATAACAATCATTTTTTGATTTTATATTTACATGTAGAATGATTCATCACTAATAGTGAAATTTAAGTAATTGAAAAGCAACTGTGTGAAATTCTAAATAAAAGCAAGTTTTAAAGGAATAACAAAGTGGTAATGGTGACAATGATAGTTATTCTTGTGTTTGAAAGACTATGTACAAAAGCAAAATTTAAATTATTGATTTTTTAGTATACATTTTCTTGTGAAAAACTTTTTTTTGAGACAGGGTCTTTCTATGTAGCCCAGGATGGCCCTGGATTTGCAATCCTGCTTCTGCTTTGCCAATGTTGGGGTTACAGGTGTGTGCTGTCACACATGGCAAATTTTGGTTTTTAACAGTTTAAAACAAACACGTTTTCTAAAATGGTCTGCTACAGATATTTTAAGACATTTCATAAATCAACCAGTGTTTTAATGTATGTTTTTTGAATGAATGAACTATGACATTTTGTAAAAGTCTATTATAATATCACTTTGTTCACAGCTGTAGATATTCTATGGTCTTAGAATGTTCTTGATTATAATACCAATTTTCAGATGATATAAGGTATCATTTTTATGATAATTTGTAGCTCAGGAAGCTATAGTTATATATGTAATATATATATTTTATATATATCTTTTTGTAATTTAGAAAGCATTTTAAAATGCTCATTTAATATGCTCCTAAGCCAAAAGTCAGATCACCTACATTTGAATCCAGGCTATGCTATTTACTTACTCTTAGTGTGTCTTCAGACAAGGTAAAATAGGGTTGAAGTTTTTTTCATCTATAAAATGGGTTGGGACTATTACCTATTTCATAGGCTTGTTGTGAGGACTAGCATATTAATTTAATTCTAATGAATAATGATATCAATAACTATGAATTGATTCTAAGCTCTCGAGTATCATAGTGCCATTATATTTTATTATAAAGAATGTATCACCAAATAATTCTGGAGTCAGAGAGATCTGGGTTTGATTCCTAAGCTTGAAATATATTAGCTAAGTGATGTTGAACAAATTACTTGACTTATCTTAATATTCTTCCAGGATTGATGTATTGGATAAACCAGTTATTTCACATAATTTATTAATGCATATTTTGGCATTATAGGGGTGTGATAAATGGTAGCCTAAAAACATGTAATTAATAGTAGAGAAGTAAAATACTTATGGATTACTATATAAAATACTGAAATGAAAAAAAATATGTAAAAACATTTAAAAAGAAAACAGAAACCTGCAATTCAAATGGTTTTGAGTTGTGAGCTTTCAGATTATGGCTCAAGGGTTATACCAAACTCTCAGATGTGATAGTGCAAAAGGGTGGCAGAAATTAGGTACAATTTTACTGGCTAATGTTGCCAAGATCAGAGTTTAGAGAGAAAATGGTCAGAAATTTAAAAGAAAATCCTGGCAGCACAAGATGAAGCACCTTACATGAAGTATGATACAAACTGAGAACATAAATTTTCTATGTCTGTAGTTGATTACTGGACTACATGTGTACAGATAGAGGCTTAATGAAAAAGTTAAAAGACTAGAGAGAAATCTAGTTTAGAAATATACAGGTGTATAGATGTAGGTATGTAAGTGGGATGCTTTGCTTAACTGAATGCTCTTATTAAATGTATGTGGCACAGGCGGCAGGCTGAAAGCAAAAAACTGGAGGGATTTGGAATGTATTGTTTCAGAGCTTCTAGAAATTAGGGAAAGGTCTCCAGAAGCAAAATCTATGGAGAAATTGGCCACATCCTTGAGTTCACTGCCTACATCCTTGAGTTCTCTGCCCACATCCTTGAGTTCACTGTAGAATTTTGCAGGAGGAGGGACTTAATGGCATCTGGTGAAAAAAAGAACAACCAGCTGTGGAGACAGAGGGTATATGGGAGGATAGATACGAACAAACTGTGTTAATATGCACATTTGAAAATGCCACAATTGAAACCAAATGTCTTTAAAAATTAAAACACACACACACACATATATATTGAAAAAATAGAAAAAGCAACTGTAAGAAGCCATAGAATGCATACCATGGAAGGATATTTTTGTTTGAATCCAGGTGAGTTAGCTGCCTACTACAACAACATTCTAATAATTATTAGAAGAGCAATATAGAATTATGAATAATTTTCAACCAAAATTTTGTAAGACATGCAAAAATGACAGAAACTTGTATAACCCCTACTTGGTGAAAGCTGTGAATAGAAATGGATTCTGAAATGATCCAAATGTTAGATTTGCTAGAGTTCCAAGAAGCTATTATATATTTTAAAAATTAAAAGAAGACATATTAAATACTTAAAAATATATTTAACAGAGAAACTCTAGCTTTATGAAAATATAAATGTTAGAGCTGAAAAACAATATAAGTGAAATTTTAAAAAATACTAGTTGATCTTAGCAAAAGTTTGAAAATGAACAAAGAAAAATTAATGAATTTGAAAAAGATCAATAAAATTACACAATCTAAGTGGAGAAAAATTAAGACTTAAAAATAAACAGAATGTCGAAAACTTCTGGTACATTATGAAACAGTCAATATATTTGTATTTGGCACACTAAGAAACAAAAGAAAGTAGAAAAATTATCTGAAGAAATAATGGCCCCAAACTCCACAATTATTAATACAAAATATTAATTTACAGCTCAAGAAACTCAGCAAATCTTAAAAAGAGTAAATATAAAGAATATTACTCCTAGATACATCATAATCAAAATGTTGAAAGATTAAAAAATTGAAAGCAGCCAGTCTAGAGGAAAGTGAGAAATACATGTAAGGGAATTACTGACAAGAGAATGACTAACTTCCCAAGTGTGAGCTGTAGAACCCAGAACACATTGGGAAAATAAACATAAACTGATAAAGGAAAACAGAAAACTGGCAAACAAAAATATGTATTCATTTGAACAGTTGCTGTTCAAAAACAAAGGCAAAATAAAAACATCTTCAGATGCACAAAAATTGGGATAATTTTGAAGATCAGCACTACACAGAATGCTAAATTGAAATTCTTTAGTTTGAAATGAAATTACACAGAAGTGACCTTGGATGTACAGGAAGGCATGAAAAGTAGGTTCCTTGACTGTTGAATTCCAATCTCCTGAGGTATGGTTTTGGGGTTGCACATGTTTGAAAGCACTCCAGGTAATTCAAATGCTCACCCAAATGTATATACCATGATTCTAGGAGGGAAGAGCAGTGACAAACCACTTTCAGCTGTCACAGTTTCCTAGTAAGAGTTGTGCTTCACCTCAACCTTATGTGGAGAGTTGGATTTTTAGAGGTAGTGAGATCAAGAGTAGAGAACACTAGAAGATGATACAAGGATATGAACAGCCTGAATTTCTTAAGGTAGAATGGGTATCCTGAGTTATCTCAGGTGTAGTATATTTGAAGGACAAAAGCTTAAAAAGCTACCGTAAAATTATGTTGATGTTATTTTTAAAATGTCCTTGCTTTTTCAAAAAAATGCATTGATTAAAAAATATTTTTACCCATGGTAACAATGAATATCACAGATCATCAAGAAGTTTCAGAACTACAGTAGTTAGGAATCATTATTTTCAATACCTTCTTTTCCATATATACATATAACCTTTGCCATCTTTCCTTCTTTATTTAAAAGAAATTTAAAGATAAATACTGGGGCTAGGGGTATAGTTCAGTGGTACAGTGCTTGTGTGTCAGTTTCAAGGCCCTGTGTCTGACCTCTAGTACCGCAAAAAACAAGACAAAATACCCATAAACATTTCAAGAAATGACCTCTCAAAATGAATGAGTGAATTTACTCACTCATTTTGAGAGGGTATTTTTGAGCTACTTTTGTAGGCCTTGTGCTCAATGCTAGGGATAACAGTGTCATCTGTGGTATAAATACAATTATTTTGAGGGAAACATATTGTTTTTCTCTGAAAATACAAGTTCTGAGAATGTCGTTACAAAAATACAAACACAGATGCACACACACATACCAACATGCTTAATAGATCATAACAAGTTTTTAAATAGAATATAAAGTGGTTTTTGCTTATTAAAACTCTGCTTCGGAGTTTATGATACACAGCCGTGACATTTGAACTACAGTTCTGTTCCAAGTACCAAAAAGTGTCACGAAGTTGGGAAGTTTTCTTCCGCTCCTAGAATCTTGAAGAACTGAGGCAGAAAAGCTAACAGGAGAAATTTGGTAAAGCTTTATTTTTTCCTTAAGTCATATTGCTTTTACATAAAAACATTTTTGATGGTGTCAAAAAGTCCCCTGGTTGTCCTGCAGCTCTTATGGCATGGGGTTCTGTGCTTCCTTTCATCCATGCGGACTTTGGGGAGCTGCCTTGGGAACACACAATAGACAACCTTCCCTGAGAAGGTTATTAAAACTGAAACAGAAAAGTAAGCAAGTCTCTGGGGTAAGTTTTTGTGGTGTGTCAGTTCCATCTCTTCAGTCAGGGTCTTAGAGTAAAGGAAGCTAATTTGCAGAGAAAGAGAAGAATGAAGCTGACCTGGAAAAGAGCAATGGGGAGAATACGGTGACATAAATTGTCTTTGCTTCTACAGTTTAAGGAGGCTTGTCTATAAGACATATAACTTTGAATTCTCTTAACATATTTCCTTATTTTTTTAATTTAAAAAATTTTTTTATTTCCTTATTTTTTTAAGAGTCAGTTGTATTTCTTGCTCTTAAAACCCAAGATAAAAATTATCTTATTTTCACTTACTTATTTGCAACTCTCTGGATGGTAAATATAAATTAATATAAAGGAAACATAAGAATGATAAAAGCAATGATTTAGGTACTTACAATAATGCCAGGCACATTCTTTGTACTTCTGGTAACTTACTTAATCTTCACAATGAGCCTGTGAAGTACATGTTGGTGCTATATCCATTTTATAATGAAACATAGTGATGTTAAATAATTTGTCCAACCTTATTTGTAAGTGTTGGAGCCAACATTCAGATCCCCCAAAGTCTTGCTCTGCCATGTGATAATGACTGTGCTGTCTGTGATCAGCATGCTTCCTTTATTGCCTACTGTCTTTCTATCCCACCTTGATTGAAGTACCATCTCAATATTATTAAATAAGCAAATGAAACAAAGTGCCTGTTTTGAAAGCAATAGTCATAGGACTGTTTCATAAAGTTACCTGTTTGTGCTCACCATTGAGTTGGTTCTCCTCTACATTTACTAATTCTATCAATCTTCAGCCAAGAAATATTTGATCAAGTCTGTTCTTAGTAGGAGGAACAAACACAAATTAGGCCCAGGAAGTCCTCTGAGATCATATAACACCTGTGTGAGTACCCTTGGAATTTTAAGGTAAGCTCATCATCTAGAAATAAAGGTTTAGTAGACGATATTCTCAGAAGTGTCTGGAACTGTCTGTTCCAGGATAAAAAATAAATTCCTGAATCATTTAAAGATATTTTAGTCTTTCAGAAATCTCATTGATCTTTCTCTTTCTTTCACATGACATGCATGCAAACACATACATACAATATATGATTATCTCTTCCTCAAACTTAATAGTGGGAATTGTCATAATTCAGGCATCACCAGAGGTTTGCTTTGATGTTACCATCATCACCTAGTAAAATCTGCATACTCAAAGCAACACCTTGTGGTCTAACTGTTTATTACCTGGTAAATCGTATTATCATGTGATGCTTCCTGTGCAAAGTTTTCTTCAGTTTTTATAATGGCCATGGTTTTAAAAATATATACCCATAAATGTTTTATTTCAAACAGTTTTATTCCTTGCTTAGTAAACTGTTTCAGCTGTAGCTAGATGGTTTACTATAATACAGTGTAAGATATATTAATGGCTGAGAAGTTTTCTTTATCTTCAAGACAGGGTGTATGTACAGTTGTGGTAGGGTGGATTAAGTACTTGCCAAGTGATTTACTTTTATGAATTACTGAGCAAGGGGTCTGATTTTCTAAGCACTCTTGTCTTCTTGCTCTGTTATGAATGACTATTTTGTAAAGAGTTGGCTTTTATTTTTAGAGTGTCTGTGTATTAAAAAAACCTGCCCAGATCTTTTTTTCAGTTAAGCTATATTAAGGCAAACGATTTTCACCATAGACTATGTTAGAATCGACTTCCTATGATGAGGTGTCTCTAATAGAAATGATTGTTTAAAAAAAAGAGTTGAAAAAGAAAAATTTTAGACAATAAGATGATTTCAATCAAAGTTAAAAGATAAAGGACTTGTTAAAATTTAATTAAGTTAATCGAATTTTAGATGAATACAGCAAAATATTGTTTATATACAAACTATAATTACTCAGTTATCTGGCAACCAAATTGAAGAAAGAATTTAAGGACAAAAAGATTATAAAGCATAACATGGAAGTTTTTTGGAGTGATATATATATATATGTGTGTGTATGTACGTATATATATTCTTGATTGTGTCAGTGGTTTTTCAGTTGTATGAATATTATAAAACTAAGTTATGCACTTTAAGTTGTACACTATACTGAAGGTCACTTTTTGAATATCAATTACACATCAGTAAAGTTATTGAAAATAAAAAAATAGTAAGCACCTGAATCGAAGTGAAATCTTGATGTACAGTGCTTCCCTGTGTGTCCTACCAAGAAGCCAATGGGCCTCCCCTGTCTCTCCATCCTAGAAAGAGTGCCATGCCATGCATCATACAGGATGGGCTTTTATTAAGTCTACAAAAGAAGTATACATATTTCAATGGGAGTTCACCAAGTTTTTTTAGACCGTTGAATATAAGGACTTATCAGGGACCTGGCCAAGTTCCCCAATCTCCCAAATGAGTGTACTGTGAAGGCTTAAATAAGTGAGACAAGTGGTATGATTTTAGGGCTCCAGGAGGGTCAAAACCATCTAACAAAGTTCGAGACTCTGGAAGTTGAGACAAAGAGCTTCTCTGGGTGGCCCATATTTATTAGATCTTCAAAAAAAGGAGATGGGATACTGAGGAAAGGGTGGAATCTGAGCAGGACCCGGAGAGTCACCTCCATGACTTCTCCAAGTGGTATTCTATGCCAATTTAAAAGAACTGTCTTATCTCCATAATACTATTTTTGGTAGGAAATAGACAGCAGGAGTGAGGTGCCTGCACTACAGTCTGTATCTTATTAATTGGGGTTGGAGCCAGGTGTCCTCAGCTGTTGCCTTGTCTTGCCCTTTGAGGCGTCTCTTAGTTCTTGGGTCAGCCATGCCCTGGCCATGCAGCAGCCCTGCATGTGTTCAATTTCCAGCTTCAGTGGCTCCCAACAAGAACTAAGGATGAAAATGAACAAATGTCTAAATCTATAAGGAGAGAGAATTAATTTTTAGTGACTTATTTAAGAGAGTACAACTATTGATTAGAAAAATAAAGTGGCTATTCTCAAAGGCACTGAATTGCTCTGAGGAAGGGTCTTGCAGCGTGAAGAAACAGGTGACCAAGCATAGGAAAGAAAAAAGACAGTAAGTGTGTGACTAGCAATAAGATTTTTAATGAAAATAGACAAAATGAAGGGAAGAAAATTTCTGGATAAAGAGAATATTCTTAGGGTTCTTTGAATAATCTTGAAAATGTAAAGCAGGTATATTTTATTACAATATGAATTATACTCATATAAGCAAAATTTATAATTCTTGATGTGAAATTTTATTTGCAGAATAGAACAAATAGAACCAACATTTATCATCTGTTTACTTCTGAATGTACACTTCTCCTATTCTTTGAAATAATCTTGGGAAATATAAAATATGTATAAAAGTTGGGATAAAATTGAATAGTGTGTATTGAGTTTTGAACTCAACAGTTTTCACTTTAAATGGAGCCAAGATTTTCTAGTATTTATACCTCTGTGGATAGTCAGAAATTACTTCCTACCATTTGTTCAAAAACAGAAGACATCTGGTTGTAGATTGTGTTGAAATCATTTGGCTGGAAAAAGCAAATCATTCACTTAATGGCTTGCCAGATGGTTGACAAAGAATGCCTTTACTAATTTGTGGGGCAGTTTTTCTTAAGTACTAGACTGTTTATGACAACATAATGCTCAAACGAACTGAATGTCAGACAAAAGTATAGACATTGAAATAACAGGTGTTAACTGAACTTTTTAGCATTCGATGAATTCACATAAGATCACATGAGGATCACATGCTTTGGGGTTTCAAATTCAGAATTCTGTAAAATATGTTGTTACTAAATTTGAGGCATTAATGTTTTCCCAGTTTCTGCCTGAAAGAGAGTATGACTTAAGATTAAAAAAGCACATGATAGATTTAACCAGACAAAGCCCCCTTTAGAATCTGTTGAGATTGGTAGTAGTATCCAAGTCCAAATTTGGCTAATATTATCCTTTTATTTATGTCAGATTAATTTATAAGGAAGAATCAGTTCACAGATAAGAAGCTGTTTCAGCAGGAGCTAAAACTAAGTACTTTTTTTTTTTTGATACAGAGTCTAGCTATGTTGTCCAAGCTGGCCTTGAACTCACTATATAGCTCAGGCTTGCTGTGAACTCAAGGTCATCCTCCTGCCTCAGCCTCCCAAATGCTGAGATTAGAGGTGTGTGCCATCACGCCTGGCCTAAATACATTCTTTTTTTTTTTTAGACTTTGAATCTACGCCCTAGTTTTTTTATTTCTATTATGCTATGTATCAGCAGCTCTGGAAGCGGCCATTCTCTGCTTGATCCTTTGAAGTCACAGCTTATATTGAATCTGTCCAGCTAGATTTTACTGCGTACTTTCAGTAAAAAAAATACACTCTCTAGATTTCAGCTTTTCTCAGGATTGGTGAACTAAATAAGAAGAGGCGATGTTAAATATTAAGTAATTGATAAACAATAGTAATAATGAAAACAACTATTATCCGCTTCAGTAACAAACACTTATCCTCTATTTACCTTTTCTGTTAAAAGGCATTTATCTTTCCACCAATAAGGCTCTTATTCATTTTTCTCCTCCTGGCTGAATCTCTTCCATGAACGTGGATGTACAAGCCTGTTCTGTCTGCTATTAAACCTTGTCTAGAGCTGTTGTATTCAGTTCAGGCCACCATAACAAATACCATAGAGTGGGTGGCTTAAACAGGAATTATTTTTCTCACAGTTTTAGAGACTGGAAATCTAGGGTTAAAGAACTGACATAGTCAGTTTCTGATGCAGCTTCTTTTCTTAGGTTACAGACAGACAACTTCTCTATTTATCCTCACACAGTGGAAAGAAAGCGCAACAAAGCTCTCAAGTGTCTCTTTTTGTAAGTGAACTAATTGTATCATGACCTCATATAAACTTCATTCTTTCCTAAAGATCTCCATCTCCAAATGTGATCACATTGGCACTAGAGTTTCACTGTGTGGATTTGTGCTGTGGTGGGGTGTGGGGCATAATTCAGTCCAAAGGAATGTCTGAGCATAAGAGTCACTCTCCCTTTACCTTTGTAAATTCTTGGCACTCGGTGTGGCGCTTCCCCATCAAAATTGTACTGATGCCTAGAGAATATCCAGTTCAATCTTAGAAATTCTTAAAGAATTTAAGCACTGCTGGGTGCTGCTGTAGACACTATGATTCTAAAAAGCCTAAAGCCCCAGGATCACCTGAAGGAAAAGGAGACAGTATGTATCACTGTTGTCCTTAAAATTAGTAAAACTTTCTCTTGTGGCACTTCAGGGAAAATGATTTGAGGTGGGTCCTCCAACTGGCATCATTCTGGGGTAAGTATCCATGGCCAGGCAGTATGGCAGAGCGGGTAAAAGCTCAAATCCCAAATGGCCTGGGTTTAAATTTCAGTACTGTCATTTGTGAGCTGAATGACCTTGGGCCTCAATTTCACCATCAGTAAGACCGGATAATAATAGTAACAACTTCACAGCATTGTTGTCAATGTTGTATGTGTTGTTGACACATACATACACATACGTGCATATACACATACACATGCATACAACAATTAGGGCAACACCTGGCACACAGTCATTGTTGTATACGTGTATGCTGTTATTATGATTATGCATTTTGGGAAATAGGACTATGAGTAAGTGTCCTTATCAGCTACTTTCCTATATATTAGCAGAGTAAAAAGGTCTAGAATACTGATGCCAGGCTAATTCCAACTGACTAAGCACAGTTCATTCTTGAGTAGCTGCTGCCTTCTAGTCTCTGGACAAGTGAAAGGTACTGGACTCCAGGATTTAAAGAAGTATGTGTCATTGTTTTAGTTGTAAGGGAACTGATAAAGGTGTATACATAATTTAGGAATTTATCCAGGGAATGAGTTTTTATTTCAATTTTTCCTGCTTTTATCAGCTTTGCTTTTTACCCCTCAAGGAACTTTAGAGGCAGGGCAGTTCTAGTTACTAATGAAAATACACACTACCATTTTATGTTATTAGTTAACACATGATGATAATATACTTGCAAACAGATAATTTAACATTGGGGAAAATAGAGTTTATTCTAGATTATTATAAAAGTCTGTGTTGTATTGACCTCAGCTGTGATTTTTCAGTGACTATGTAGGAAATGGAAATAAACATTGATTGCCAGAGTTTGTGGTTATTTCTATATTCAGTTAAGTAGCTGCCAGGCAGAAATTATACACTGTGCGATTATGTTTTAATACCAATAATTACCTTTTGATGAATACCTAATTATCATATGTAAGACATTTTTGTATTGCCTTTGAAAAACACATTTTAGCTTTGGCAAGATAGCTACTTATGATTTATGGGGTAGATATCAGTCCATTTCTCTAGCACATGTTGGAATACAGAATTCATTTAGAAAAGGATGGGGAAAACCGACTGAACAAATGGACAAAGAATTTTCATACTTTGGTTCTTAAGATTCAAATCCCTGGCACATTTACGTTTTGAAAACCTGTATGTGTTTTGCTATTTATGCATTCTGTTTGGTCAATTTCTTGATAAGTGGAACTCTCATCAGTATAATTTATGAATCAAATACTCTTTCAGTGTAATTCTGGAACATAATGCTTGTAGAAATCAGGAAACAAAGTTTATCTATTATCTATCTATCTATCTATCTATCATCTATCTAGCTATCTATCTACATACCTATCTTCAAATGCCAATTTGGTATTTTTAAAATATCCTTAGAAGAACAATGTTTACATTGCTGCATCACAATTCTTTAGGTCATTAAAAATAAATATCTTTTAGAAGAACACTGTGTAAGGAAGTATTTGCTGAGAATCATATTATATAAGGGATAGAAATTTTCTAATGTGAGACTCCACCATGGCGATTGGGAGGAGACTCTGCAAGAAGACAAAGCATGCTTTCCCATGAGCCAGGCTCTGCCATGGGGATTGGGAGAAGACAGAGAGAAGACAAATCATGCCTTCCCGTGAGGCAGCTGGTGCATGGGCTGGGAAAACAGATGAGCATCCCCCTCCCCCTCCCCTTAAGCATCTGGCTGATTCGGAAGACTCAGAGTGATGATAGCAACTGAGGTGAAAGGAATAGCTTGATGCTTGTGTTGTTTGACTGACTTTACAGACCTAGGGCTGATGGATCTGGGCATCTGTTTGAAGGATGCCAGTGTACATTGTGGCACCTGTGGGGGGTTTCCTTCTGCCTTCTTTTTGAAATCCAATGTTTTGTTCCATTTTATTGTTTTGTTTTATTCCTGTGCCTGGTAACCTGAGCAACAATGTTGAAGATAAAAATATGCAGTATAACAACCACTGTTAAATT